>BMAU01021357.1:2160000-2385000 GCA_019973935.1 Trichonephila clavipes
ACTCCAAATGCGGCAGATTTGTTTGTTGACGTAGCCATTCGACCAGAAGTGCGCTTCATCGCTAAACAAAATTCGCTTATGAAAATCGGGAACAACGGCAATCTCGTTTTGGGCTCATTCGACGAATCTAAGCCTTGCTTGATCATATTTAAAATGTAATGCCACAAGATTATCTTTCGAATAAAAAAAAATTCATGTCAATCGAATAATACATCGTTGTTTTAATGCAAGTTAAAGTTCTATACCTGTAAAAAAACACCCTTTATATATATATACACTCAGGAACATTGAAAATAGCGACACAAGAAGAAAACATCGAATTGAAATGAAATTTAATACACATAATGACACAGATGAGAGATTCATTTGATCTCAAAAACAAGACCATTAAGCAAATACATTGTGTGCAACGACACTAATACTGAGAAACTTCAATACCGCGTTGGACCACACCTCCAGCTGCAATACATGCCGCCACACTGTCCTTCATTGAGTTGATTAGACACCTTATGTTGTCCTGAGGCAGATGGGCCCACAAATCTTGAACAGCCAACTCTAAATCATGTACAAAGTGACACGATGGCATCTGTCGTTTTAGCTGATCCCACATGTGCTCTACAGGGGACAAATCGAGGGAGCGGGCTGGCCATGGAAGAGTCTGAAAATGACGTAGGAAGCCTTGGGCAACTCTTGCAGTATGCGGACGAGCATTATTTTGCTGGAAAATTTTCCCTGGGAGACCATTTAGGAAAGTTTCTACCTGGGTTCGAAGAATATCATCAATGTAACGTTGGCCCTTTAAGGTTCGACGCATCACATTTAAATTGTACATTCTATCATAGGCTATGCCCCCCAGACCATTACACCAGTTGTGCGGACAGCGTGACTTAGAACTTAGTGGGGCGAATTGTACCGCTCACCAGGGCGCCTCCACACCCGTACACGGTTATCATCTGTCCTTATCGCTTTTCTTTTATATATATATATATATATATATATATATATATATATGTGTGTGTGTATGTGTATGTATATGTATGTGTATGTATATGTATATGTATGTATATATATATATGTATATATATATATGTATATATATGTATATGTATATATATACGTGTATATTTATGTATATATATGTATATGTATATATATATGTATATATATGTATATACACTCTGTCGCAAAAAAATATATGCACCCAGAAGAAATCAAGCTACAATCACGAAACTCGGCAAGAATGTAGTCTGGTAAGAGATATGCAAATGATTAAAATTTCGAAGCCAATGAGACAAGGCTAAGTGTGCTATGCGCATATTAGTTGCGCAACTGGGAGAGTTTAAAAGCATGAGTACGAGCGCCGTACGGCTATCCAAACGAATCTGATGACTTTGATAGACGATATTGAGACGTAGGATGCCTCTAAGACGTAACCGGCGGCAGTACGAGCAGCTGACGAACTTTGATAGGGGCCGTATAATAGGCCTCAGAGAAGCAGGTTGGTCGAATAGACGTATCGGCCGCCACCTCGGTCGGAGCGATATGGTAGTTGCTCGGTGTTGGCAACAGTGGATCACAGAAGGTAGAGTGTACCGTCGCGGAGGGTCAGGACGTCCCAGGAACACAAATGATCGCGAGGATCGTGCAATCAGAAGAGTGGCCACTTCGGCACCAACAACGTCGCTAGCATCGATTCAACGCCACTTACCTCCTTCCAGACATCCAGTGCCATCAAGAGAAACCATAAGGAGACGACTGACCGAAGTTGGCTTGAGGAGCCGACGTCCGCTAAGACGCTTACCACTGACCCCACATCATAGGCAGTGTCGACTGGATTTTGCCGACCTCGGGCAACTTGGAGTGTGACAGACTGGAGACGTGTCATCTTCAGTGATGAATCCCGATTCAGTCTCAGTGCTGATGACCACCGCACACGTGTCTGGAGGTGCAGCGGCCAGCGGTCCGATCCGGCATTTATTGTCGAGCGGCATACAGCAATTTCACAAGGTGTGACAGTGTGGGGAGCAATTTCTTGGGACACACGATCATCTTTAGTGGTCCTTCAAGGCACTTTGACAGCTCGCAGATACGTGGACGATATTTTAACGCCGATTGTGCTACCCATGCTATCAAGTCGCCCAGGTGCCATTTATCAACAAGATAATGCTCGTCCACATACTGCGCGACTCTCCCAACAATGTCTTCAAGGATATGACGTCCTACCATGGCCTGCCAGGTCACCAGATCTTTCGCCAATAGAGCATGTCTGCGACGCGCTGGGAAGGCAACTGCAGCCGTCCCGAGATACAGGAGAATTAACTGCGCAAATGCAAAGACTATGGCAGGATCTTCCACAGGGGGTCATAAGTGATCTAATTAAATCGATGCCACGCCGAATTTCGGCTTGTATAGCTGCCAGAGGTGGCTTTACTACTTACTGATTTTTAACCTTTTGCAAGCTGTAACCGCTTAATAAAATGATATTTTGTTCTGAATTTTTAATCATTTGTTTATTTTCATATACACTACATGCATACCAAATTTCGTGAATGTAGCTCAATTTCTTCTGGGTGCATATATTTTTTTGCGACAGAGTGTATATGGGTATATATATGTATGTATATGTATATGTGTATATATATATGCGTATATATATGGGTATATATATATATGTGTGTATATATATGTGTGTATATATATGTATATATATATATATATGTATGTATACATATATATGTATGTATACATATATATATGTATACATATATATGTATATATATATATGTATATATACATATGCATATATACATATGTATCTATACATATATATACATATATATATATATACATATATATATGTATATATACATATATATGTATACATATATATATACATATATATATATATATATACATATATATATACATATATATATATATATATATATACATATATATATATATACATATATATATATACACACATATATACAGATATATATATATATTTATTTATATGTGTATACCTTAAACAAAATATTTTATTTTTTTCACGTATTAAAATTTTAGTGAACAGTATACATGTATGTAATTTGAAGAAGCTACATGAAGGTTTGATTACTCACTAAATTTCATGGTATAGTGCTGAAATACGATTAAAATGTACATTAACTTCGTCGCTTGACAGGCGTCACTGTCATATAAAGCTGATTAAAATGGGATAATTTTGAAATCAATATATATGATATCAAGGTATTTGCTAAATAATGTATATTTTGAAGCATATATAAAGTTCTATCGCCAAAATATTAACCTAGTATATTTAGAATAATCTTCATTATATAATATGCTTAATGCTATGTTTGCTTACCTATATTTGAAAGCGTTACGTATATTTGAAGTATTCCGTTACTTTATAAAAGGACTAATGTTTTATTTCATTTCCAATATCCATTTTTTCATTTATAATAATATTTTATAATTAAATTTCAACACACACACACAATTAACTTCTATATTCACTGCATAGATTTCTCAATTTTTCGTCCTTTTTAACATCATTGAAATTAATTAGACAATAAAAGTAATGTATTTGCCTTCTACGTTTGATAACGATTAAGTTTTTAATGGACGAGAATTAATAAGTAATACCTTATGTAAAATATTTATCGTTATTAAAAAATAACATAAACGAGAGAAAACAGGCAACGATTGTTTGCGAATTCACTTGCAGACTCACCAAGAATTTATTTATTTAACGACAAAATGGTCACAAATGGTAGTATAGTTAATTATATCATTCGAACATTTTAAAAAAAGATTAAGATGATGAATAAAAGATTTTTGAAATTAGACCCACGTGATTTACGTTGGATTTTTTTTCCATCATTACAGATATTTTGGCGTTTTATATTTCAGAATGTCTATTCACAACAAACGAGGTATATCTTCAAAGTTCACTATTGATATACTTGGTGAAATACTCTTGCAATGCATTGACGTTCAGTCAGTGAAATAAACGAGTAAATTGAAAAGCATTAAGAGTTAAAAGAAATGAAAAGTCTTGTGAAGGGCTAGTTATTTTTTGGCTTCTATATTACGAATTATTTCACAATTCATTTATTTATCATAGACATATGGTAAACAAGGTAGAAATTGTATTAACAAAATGTAACATAAAAGAAAAACAGGACACTTGCGGAAGCAGATATTATTCGAATATTATAATAATATAAAGTCAAGGGGGAAAAAAGCAGTTAACCTTCTAGAATTAAACTGTAATTGTTAGTTAATTTGTAAAATAGATAATTTATGACGTTTTAAATTATTACAAACAAAAGGAAACAAAAAATAATGCATAATTTGAATTTTCTTAGCTTTGTTAAAGAAATAAGTTATATTTTATGCTGTTTATTTTTATGTTAGCAAATATATTTAAATGCTACAAAACTAATATATTAGGTTGGGGAAAAAGTAATCCATTATTTTTTCGGTAGATGTCTGTAGTGCTGATACCTCGTGAAGTACCGATCAAACAATTTCAAATTTATGCTCGTTGTCAAGGTAGCAGTTTGCACTAAAAAAATTATTTTGCTGTTTTTTGTTTGGTCCATTTAGTTGTGAGTTACAGGGTGTTAGAAACGGAAGTCAACAAAGAAAACATTCGGTACATTTTACAGTTTTTCTTTGATAAAGGCGAAAATTGAAGCCAGGTGACTTAAATTGTTAATGGTGTTTCTGGTGATGATACTGTAACAGTTCATTACGTGCAAATTTGGTTTCGTCGATTCCGTTCAGGCATTTTTGATGTTAAAGATGCACCTCTCACAGCCAGGTGCGTCGTTGAAAGTGTCGATAAAATCACAGAAATACTCCAAGTTGACCGGCATGTTAATAGTCGTAGCATCGCCCAGGAGCTAAAGATCTATCATAAAACAGTTTGAAACCATTTGCACAAAGTTGGATTCAAAAAGAAGCCAAATGTTTGGATGCAACACCAATTAGCACCAAAAACATAATTAATCTAATTTTCATCTGCGAAGCCTAGGCCTAACGGAATGAAATCGACCCATTTCTTAAACGGATGATTACTGGGGATGAGAAATGAGTCACTTATAACAATATTGCGTGAAACAGATCGTGGTCAAAGCGCGATGAAGCAGCTCAAACGATGGCCAAACCAGAACTAACAGCCACTGTTAGTTCTATTGTGTATTTGGTGGGACTGGAAAGGAATAATTTATTATGAGTTGCTTCTGAATGACGAAACACTTAATTCAGATATTTACTGTCAACGACTGGACTATTTGAAGCTAGCGATTGATCAGAAATGGCCAGAATTGGACAACAGAAGAGGTGTTGTGTTCCATCAAGACAACGCTAGGGGACACATGTCTATAGTGACTCGTCAGAAACTCAAGGAGCTTGAATGGGAAGTTTTAATGCATCCACCATATAGTCCAGACCTGGCACCAAGCGATTACCATCTTTTTCGCTCATTGCAAAACTTCCTGAGTGGTAAGAAATGGTGAAAATCTATTGTTAGAGTGTTTCACCAATAAAGACCAAGACTACTATGAGAGATGCATTACGAAGCTACCTTTAAAATGGCAACAAATTATACTACAAACCAGTGTATATTTGAGCCAAATCGGGCAATCCTAAATATGTTAAATAAAGTCTTAAATTTTATGCAAAAATAAGGGATTTTTCCCCCCAACCTAATATAATAAAACTGTAAATCTAAATTTTTGATCTCTATTCTCTAATTATTTAAAAACTTCCTACAGTGTGGAACGCTGAATAATATTGTTAGATTTGTTTGACACGCAACCGCTAGAAGATTGCAATCCCTGCAGTTGAATATGAGTAAATTTCAATCGAAACAAATTTTATGTATTGTAGTTAGATAATTTTCCCAATGAAAATTTCCTCAAAAAACTATGATTATAAAAATAAATACGAATTCTTGCATCATATATACATATCTATAAGAATATAAATGTTAGTAATATAAATGTTTAAAAATATATAACTTATCAGAGAAGGGTATCTTTTAACTTTTCTGATTATGAATTAAAAGTGAAAATAATAATGCCCATTTAAAAGTTAATACATTTATTTTTCAACAACTTTAAAAGGTACTTTTGAAATGTTATAATCAAGTAATAATGTCTGCAATTACTGGCTACTCAATTTAATTGAATCATAAAGTTTATTTTAATATAAAATAAGTAAAATAAAAATTGGATGATAGAGCCCTCTGACTTAAAACAACTCATGTATCCTATGGAACCTTATCACGAGAGAGACTTTCAACAAATAAGAAAATCTGAACAACATCAAGAACCGATATCAAGTCTCAAGAAACAACCAAGTTTTTTTTTTTTTTTTTGACTATATTGAAAAAAAATTCATTGCTCAGCGATACCAAATAGAGTAGATAATTCAAACTCAAGGAGTAAGATCTGATAATGCTGTTAGACCAAAGACAAATCCCTACAAAAGAAGAATATTCTTTGAAAAAAATTCTTTTGTCAGAAAACGAGAATGAAAGTTCCTAAGAAACTTTAAAAGTTGAAACTGTCAGGCTGCATTTGTTTTGATCAGAAACTAAACTCGTTGCTTTTTAAAACGTTTCGCTTTGATTTTTTAAAAAATGAAAAATATTAGGATGCTGTTAGTTGCTTTGTAAAGAATAGGTATCTGGCGAATATTTTGTTACATTTGTGTTAATTATATCCTTGGATTTCTATACATGATTAATAATAATAATAATAATAGATTTTATTTGGTGTATATATAAAACTTTGCCTATTGATATATGAAAAAAAAAGTAAAGGCTATCAGTTGCAAATTTGTATTCTTAATACTGCTATTTAAAATATATACTTTAAAATAGCATAAAATATTTATCAACACAAAATGATGATCATATCAGAATGAACAACTATTTTTTTAATCTAACTATTTATTTCCAGGGCTAAACAGTTCAGCTAAATTGGCCTGTTGCTTTGAAAGCAATTTCTAATTCTTCTTAGATATAGACTTAATATAACTTGCTAACTTTCTATTGGTCTTAAGAGAATAATGAAACTCTTCCTTTAAAACTTCGTAAAGTAAGTAATGTACACACAAATAAGTTTTTCACATTAGAGAATCGATTCACGGGAAATAGATTCTCCAGGACAAAAAGTTTATCTTTAAATTTATCACTAACTTTATTATAGTTAGTCTGGAAGATAAGACAGTTCGTCTCCATTAAAATTTATACTAGTTGTTCTTAAGTTTAAAAAAAATGTACGCACACACGGTCTATATTTGGTTTAATATATTTAATTCTCTCTCTCTCTCTCTTAAACTACAAAATAAATCTGTTTTTTTTTAAATATTGATTTCGAAACATGCTTTGGGTAAGCCATTATAAATTATATATGCTTACTTTTGCTGAACATGTCAGTATTTTCAAATACAGATAAATAGTCAATATAAACCAATTCATTTCAGATTTGTAACTGATTTTCAAAAAGTTTACTGAAGTTAGCATCAATGGGTGTGTACCTGTGTTGATTCTTATTATATATCTATACATGATTATAAGGAGCTCATGATACACTGGCTTCTCTAAATATATTTAATCAATTTTTCCCTGCTAAATATGTGCTATGCACAAAACCATTCCTCGAAACTAAAACTCACTGTAAATAATCCATTGCTGCTAATAATTCATAAGTGTAATATTTGTTTTCAAAACATAAATTTTAGTCACGCTCAGAAAATTCAACTAAGTGCACGCAATGAAACTGAAAGGCATGCTTAGCAAAATGTCTGATGAAATCTAAGCTAACACACACATTAAATAGCATAGTAATATACTATAGCTTAAAAGTGCTTTCTCTTTTCTCCCTAAACTAGACAAAAATAATACATTATGTCTATTTAAGGTAAATGGAAATATTTTTTTTTATAACTGAAAATGTTACTAATAGAAAGAATGATGTTATGTAATTAAATATTTTACGTTCTATTTCTCTTCGTATATTTTTCTAAATCCTAAAGAAATATTTCCTCTTTTTCATTATATGCAACATAAAAAGGAAGAAGTAGGAATAGAAGATGAGATGACTCTCATTTAATAAACTTCTTACTAAATATTATCCTTCCATATTATATTTTAAATATCTTAGGTTTCAGAATGTAGTTTTGGGAGAAGAATATCTTTTGCTGTCTTGTAATCACAGTAGCCGAATGGCCATGGTCTCGAACTTTTGGTCATAGTTAATTCTGTCGAGTGATAGCTTTGAGTCCTGGTTGCCCTTAAAACTCACCATATAGAGGGGCTAATAAAAATGAAATTTGTAAAGTTCAAAGTCCTCATGATGGCATGGTGTGGAAGAGCAGTGCGTGGGAATCAGGTACCGTCTATTTCAATTGACTGTGGTTCAAAATAATGAAGTCCATCGCCAATAACTCTCGCTAGCATTAAATTGCGCTAATAAACATTGCATAGTTTAATTGCTTACAAAGTACCTTTATTCCATATCTGTTTTTGAACAAATTAAAAATCGTGATCTTAAAAACTAAAGCAGTTATTTTTTAGTACTACAAAAGTATGCATTTAAAAGTAACATTTTAAATAATGTTCTTCCATTGATTATTGTTGGCCTTTGCTCCTTTCGTCATGCATATTTATCTGTGTTAACTGCTAACCGTATCTGACGTCATTGCAAATCGTGTTCGTTTTTCATTGGTCCTGACGTCAAAGGCGGTTAGTATATGTAAGTATTTTTCTTTATGGAATCAGGTGAGTTCCAGAGATGTATACTACCAAGGCAGAGGACTTTAGATTATATATAGTTGGTGGAAATTGTATTTAAGTTATGTTATCGTTTTATTTTTACTTATGCACCAAGTGATAGTCTACACCTTGATGTGGGAATGTTTTAATAAACTTAAAAAATCAACTACTCTGCGCTTCCCTACAGAGTCAAACCACCCATTACCTGCAAATT
Organism: Trichonephila clavipes; assembly: GCA_019973935.1. Lineage (NCBI taxonomy): Eukaryota > Metazoa > Arthropoda > Arachnida > Araneae > Nephilidae > Trichonephila > Trichonephila clavipes. Next base: position 2,169,012 of record BMAU01021357.1, read on the forward strand.
TCAGATAACAGAAAAGGTTATGGGCCCAGATCTTGACCCATTTTACCGACCAACGCAGTAGTAACCTGGCTGTGACTCAGTTAACCTTGCACATTTGGAAGGAAACCAACAGTGCTGCCCAGTCTTTTGACGTGACCTGACTCCTGAAGATCCAGTGTTTCTAAAAAATGTCTGCATCTGAATTCTTTGAATGCTAACTTCACAATGGAGGCTGCTGGTGTAGAGCGTATTCAACTACTTAACAAGTAGAACTGGAACTCATGGAAGGAGAATATGAAATTATTCCTTATAGAATATGGAACGAGGTAGCTGGTCATTTATAGAAGGAACGGAACCACCCTTAGATGAGACTACTGCAACAAGACGTGACAAGTCCGAGAATAAACAGCGACATGATAGAGCTCTAGCAACGATATACTACGGGGTATTAACGAGCAATACATAACTTTGATATCTTCCACTACAAGTTCATCTAAAAAGCTTGGATTATTCTCAAGGAACAGTTTGAACCCGTTTCCAGAGCAGCTGTTATACGACTATTAGATGAGTTTTTCTCTATCAAGTTCAATCCAGACACTGAAAGTATTGCGGTATTTATAGCCAGAATTCGGAAGCTGATTGAAAGATTAAAGGATGTCGGACAACCATTAAATGATATGTACTGTGCTTTCCAAGCAATCGGGACACTTTCTCCGGAGTTTCAAGGTGTAGTGCAAATTTTGTACCATTGGCCTGATGAGGATTTTAAACTTGATAAAATTATGATTGAATTAATTGCCGAAGAAAATCGGTTAAAACAGTTAAAAATGATTTAAGTAAGTTAGAATTTACTGATAATTCTGTTAGTGCTTATGCTTCTAGTAAATTTAAGTAACATAATGTTTCTGAAAATTTTAACCAAAACTGGATGGAAATATAAGTCTAAATTTAAGAAATCTAAAATAAAAGATAGAATAGGGCCTTGCTATTTATGTAAGCAAGAAGGGCATTTAAAGAGAAATTATGAATATTTAAATTCTAATTCCTCAAAGTTTAATGCATCGAATTTAAATTATTGTTTTGAAGAAAAAGGTAAAAATGAAATTTTTGTTACGGAGACTAATGTAAATAAAGTAATTGATAAATTCCATTGGATTATTTTGATACTGCTGCTACACTACATTTCTGCAATAATATAAATCTGTTTAGTGATTTAAAGAATATAGAGGGTAAAACTATGTCATTAGTCGTAGGTGGATTAGAAAGTCCAATAGAAGGTATAGGTACTGTTAAATTTTATATAAAGTTAAATGGAAGAGAGCATTCTATTACTTTAAAAAACGTTATGTTTTCACCTAAATTGAGACGAAATCTGTTATCAGCGCATTTATTAGAGAAAGCAAATTGTACCTTTAAATGTGAAAATGGTATATTATGGTTTTTGCACCCAAAGGCAAGAAGTTATTCTTTGCCAAAGGTTCAATGCCTTGTATTTCTTAAAACCCAAACATCACGTTAAAGATGTGTATAACAATGTAGAAAGTTCTAATGTAAAAGGGGGAAATAAGCATTATTCTGGAAATATTGTGCTGTGGCATAATCTATTTTGTTATATGAATATTGACTATTTAGTCCAAGCTAGTAAAGTTTCGGTAGTATATGATTTACCTAAATTTAAGAATGAGAAATTAGACGGTGAAAGTTGTAAATTAGCTAAAACGAAACGTCTCTTTTAAACCTATTGGTAGAATAAGAAGTACTAGACCTTTACAGTTGGTACACATGGACGTATGTGGTCCTTCACCTGTTGTATCATGTGGTGGAGCTAAGTATTTTCTGTCCACTGACGATTTTTCCAGAATGGTGACCTAATTTCCTCTAAAAGAAAAGTCTCAAGTTCTTGAATACTTCAAACCTTTTTAAGCTAATGCTGAAAGAGTTTTGAATCGTAAAATCGTAAGTGTACGATGTGATACTGGTATGAAATTTTGTCATTCTAAATTTTTCAAGTATTTAAATGAACTAGGTATTAGATGTGAGAGGACAAATACTTACACACCTGAGCAAAACGGTGTATCCGAACGATTTAATCTAACTGCTATGAATTGTGTTAAGTCTATGCTTAATACCAGTGGAATTGAAAAATGTTTTTGGGCAGAAGCTTTAGTCTGTTTTACTTGTGTTAAAAATAGAATTTGTCATAAATTTAAAGATAAAACCCCGTATGATCTTTATTTTGGCCGTAAGCCAACTGTATCAAATCTTAAGGTATTTGGATGCCAGTTTTATGTGGAAACTCCCAAGCAGCTCGGGAATAAATTAGATTTACGTGCAAAACACACGGAATAATGCTTGGTTATGCTTGTTTAACTAGAGCAGTGCTCCGCAACCTTTTTATCGCCGCGGACCGGTCAACGTTTCTTAATTTTACCGCGGTCCGCTGAGTTGGAGGATGCTGATTGTTTATATTTTAGACTTTTTATTTAATAATTTTAATTTAATTGTATTTAATCGTGATTTCTGAATAAAATATAGCTACAACAAAAAATTAATATAAAGTGATTTATCAAGGAATATTGTGATTTTCATAAAACGTAGCCCAAACCTAAGAAAAATGTACCACAGTAAATAAAAGAGAAATAATTTAATGTTTCTTTTGTGGACCGGTAGTATTTGATCCACGGACCGAGGGTTGCGGAACACCGAACTAGAGGATACCGTATTTGGTTACCGGATGATAAGAAGTTAATTGAAACTTGCAACGTACTTTTTGATGAATCTAAGAGTTTCAAACGGCATTTAAACGTCCCTAGCCCTAATAGTAGAAAAACGGAATGGATGGAGTTTAAATTTGATAATCCTTTTAACACATTTAGTTGTGATGATCCTGACGAATCGGGTAAGGCTGTAGTTGGCGAAAGCTCAAGAGTAAACGCTCCAGTTGAAAACGCATCTAATTTAAAATTATGCAGTTCAATTCCTTTTTATAGAGAAGCAATCTTGCGTCAAAATGGTAAAAGGTATGATATTTATTATCGTATTAAAGATAAAGATGTTAGATTAAGGTCATTTAATGATGTAGAAAAATATTGTAAAGATAATGATACACTATATGATAAAAAGTTTGACTTCAATTCAACTGTGGACCATAACGCTAATCGTCCTGAAGCTTCGAATATTGAAATTTTGATCCCTAGAAATTTTAAAGATGCTAAAAACTCTCCTCAGTCTGATAAATGGCAAGATGCAATGAAAGAGGAAATTAAAGTAATGAAAGAAAGAGATGTATGGGAATTGGTTCCCACCCCTCAAGATTCTAGAGTTATAGGATGTAGATCGGTTTATACGCTTAAAACTGATAGTTAAGGCAAAATTTGTAGGTACAAAGCTAGATTGGTTGCACAGGGGCATGACCAACAAAAGGGAGAATCTTATGATGAAACGTTTAGTCCCGTAGTAAATTTTTCTTTTGTTAGTTTGTTTTTCGCTTTATTTGTATGCCTATTAAAATGGACTCAGAGTCTATTGGATATAAAATGTGCTTATTTATATGCTAATTTGAATGAACGCGTATATATGAAACAACCTCAAGGTTTTAAAAGCTTGAATAAAATTAACCATGTTTGTCTTTTGAAAAAGGCAATATACGGATTGCATCAAAGTGGAAGAGAATGGTATTATGAATTTGATAACGCACTTGAAAATTTGGATTTCGTTAAACTAAATTGATGCAATTGTATTTAGATTTATAAGGAAAATGTTCTTTTGATAGTATATATTGATGACATTGTAATGTTTGGTAAATCACAAGATGATATTGATAATGTTGTATCTTTGTTACAAAGTATAAATTTGATTTAAAAGTGTTGGGAAAAATTAAGAAATTACTTGGTATTGAATTTTCTGATATAATACATTCATAAAATTTGTAAAGTATTTTCTAAATATAATTTTCCACATGCTTCACTTCCTATTGCAAAAGGAGCAGTGCTATCTAAATTAGACTGTCCATCAAATGCTATAGAAGTAGAAGACATGTCTAAATTTCCTTATAGAAATCTTTTAGGTTGCTTGTCATTTATTGAAAATCGAACCAGGCCTGATATCAGTTGTGCTGTTAACATCCTTTCCCAATTTCAAGAATCTCCCGAAATAAAACATTGGAATATTTTACTGAAATTATTAGGATATTTAAGTAACACGAGGGATTTAAAACTAAATTTATCTCATGTTGAGAGATTAAAGTTAAATTGTTCTTCTGATTCAGATTTTGCAGCAAATAGGGATGATCATGTTTCTATAGGAAAATTAATTTTATTCATACATAATGTCCCTATTTCCTGGCGTACATTTAAACATAAAGGTTCCCTCCTAGGAGAGTCTACACCCTTGGCGCGAATTACTTTGGTTGACGATAATTGCGTCATCTTGGTAACCCTACTTTTAAACATTACATATGGCAACCCTAACTATTTCTAGTATTTTTGTATTTTGTGGGCGCGCATTTCGAATTTTTTTTTGTTGTTGAGCTCCGAGCTGGCTGCGTGGGTGAAGGAATATACTTTGGATTTTTTTACTTTGTTGAATGCGAAAGGTAAGAAAGAATTGATTGAATGGTGTATGAAAGAAGGATTAATTGCTTCGAGTTATGAATGTCTTAAATGTAATGATCGGCATGATGCAACATGGTCGGCAATAAAACGCTTTCTTAGAAATCGTACCAGCCACGCCGAATATATGTTCAACCATTACCTCACAGAATAAATATGGCAGCACTCACACGATCATTCGCTTAGCGATGAGACCTTTAAGACTTTTTTAAAATCTGTTGTTACTCTGTACCCTCCACTCGGAAAAGATCAGCAGTAAGAAAGTAAATGCTGTTTTATATTTTTTATCTTAAATGTTTAATAATGTTCTTTTAATTTACATATATTTTCATTACGCATCCACCTTATCACGCTATATTCCATTGCCGCCATTGTCGGTTTCGCTTGGTACCATCTTGTACTGACTTGGCGCTTTTTTCGGTTTGTCGCCAAGGGTGTGAGCTATACATAAATATATACATAATTTTTTTGGATTCAAAATGTAATTAAGGAATGTAATGTGATGCTAAAATTTAACTATTTAGAACTACCGGTTATTTATTGTGATAATCAAGCCGCTATAAATTTCTCCCGTTCGCCTGTTGAAAACCATCGGACAAAACATATTGACGTCCGATTTCATTTTTTTGAGAAATTTAGTAGATAGTCAGTTTTTTGAAATAAAGTATATTAATAGTAAAAATAATATTAATGACATTTTTACTAACCCCTTACCTAAAGAGGCTATAAGGAAATCTTGAGACGAAATTTTTGGTATTATGTAATGTTTGTTCTTTTGAAGTATGAATGTAAAATCTGCATGAGGGGGCCGCTTGTTGGCCTTTGCTCTTTTCGTCATGCATATTTATCTGTGTTAACTGCCAACCGTATCTGACGTCATTGCAAATCGTGTTAGTTTTTCATTTGTCCTGACGTCAGAGGTGGTTAGTATATGTATGTATTTTTCTTTATGGAATCTCTGGTGAGTTCCAGAGATGTATGCTACCAAGGCAGAGGACTTTAGATTAGTTGGTGGAAATTGTATTTAAGTTATGTTATCGGTTTTTTTTTATTTATGCACCAAGTGATAGTCTACACCTTGATGTGGAAATGTTTTAATAAACTTAAAAATTCAACTACTGTGCGCTTCCTTATAGAGTCAAACCAAACGTTACCTGCAAACTCCAGGTAACAATTACAACCCCATTAACATATTAAATATATTAGATTTTGGGTATGGATTAAAAGCTTTCATCATTGAGGAGACTTCCGGACACCTCAAAGACAACTTTCGTCAAAGGAATGCACAATTCTTTTCTTTGCAGAGCTACTGAGATTAAAAATGACGAAAACCCATTTTTATTGGCGGCAAAGAAGCTTCAAATAAAGAAAGCAAATTATTTCTGGCTAATGTGTTTAGACAAGTAGGAAAAAAGGCACTGTGTAAAAAGGATAAAAACTCGATTGAATCAAGGATAAAAGGAAGCGCCAAAATAAGTTAAGGAAAAAGAACATCTACTTTTACGGAGGTAAAAAGAGCAAAAAGACCTCAACATTGGTCAACAGGGATGAAGAAAGTAAGGAAGAGATATGCTTTAGCGGAGATTAGACGGAAAAAACTTTCAGCAAGCGCAAATGGCTACGGAAGCGTAAAAACAGACTTTTTCACGCGCAAAAAATAGAAAAGAACACCGGATATTCTTGCTTTATTAATTTCTATAGCTACGAGAGAAATATGAAAGAGACAGCACAACTTTGAATGCAGCAAAACTTTGCAAGTAACTTATCTTCAGAGTTTCTTTAAAAAGGTATATATTTACTATTTTTACATGAAAATACAGATCTCTGTTTGTTTTGGTCTTAATCATAATTGGAGATAAATATTTTAAAGCTTAGAATTTGTTGAAAGCTTTTTTAACTCAATTAGAAGTTACGATTTTCTAGTGAGGGGAAAGGTTTTCGACTAAATTACGAAGTATTCTTAGTTTTTAGAGTATTTTTAAATTGTTAAAGAATTCTTTTAGTCGTGCATAGTAGAGTTTCATCAATTAATTAAACAATTACATTTTAATTTTAAAATATTTTCATTAATTCTAATCTAAAAGTGTATTTTAAAAGCATTTGTGAGCATGCAATTCCTATTTCCAGTTTTATTATATGGGATAGAAATAAGAATTTTTGCGCAATAAATGTTTTAATTTTGATAAATATAAAACAACACATACATCATGCGATTAAATTTAATTTTATTTCTTTTATTACACATGGCAATCCACTACGATTGTATTTTCGCTGTAAGTTACATATATTGACGACCAAAGAAGTTTCGCCATGGCCACTCGCTATCTTACGCAAAAAGTTAAAGTAAAAAATCGTTTGACCCAGAAATGTGACTACAAAGAAACAGCTTTGAGTAGAACTTTTACGGTTGTTTCACAACTATCCTAAAATTCTTAATAATTTCGATTTCTTTTTAACTTTCTGATTACACAAATTATTGTGTGGATTTTGAATACGTTTTTCTTTTAAAAACAATGCTAAGTAAAAGGGAAATTCATTATTGTTATAACATATTTTTTTAAAAATTAAGTGCAATATTGGTGTAAGGAAAAGTTTGGAAATAATAGGACCTTGAAAAATTTTATACAGAAATTCTGAAGTTTTGGTAACCGATTTTAACAAACCGCAATACAGAACATGTAGTGAAATTTACAAAAACACAATATAATCATCATAGTTGCTATTTCATATATAGCAATGGTGACCTCCTTCGGATGTTTTAAAAATGTAATAAGAGCTGCAGGGAGAGGGAGAGAGAGAGAACAGGGGACAGTTGCGGCTCCTTGGATTACTTACTCTTATGTATAGGTAAAAAAATGTCTAGTAAAAAATATTTCTTTGTCTGCCTTTTTTACAATTAATTAACTATTGGAAAAATTTACTTTTATTAAACATATATTTAAGCATCTGACTAGTTAAAGACAGTTATTTTTATATTAAATTATTTTCCATAAACACAAAGTTTACATATATTAAGAATCAGCGAAGATATGAGAATTCGGTCGAAAACAGAAACTTGAATTTTTTGGTAAAACTGCTATCACATGGGTTCTCAAAGTTCTTTTCCTGCAAAATTTACTTGAAATTGGGATCACACTTAGGAATGTACAAAAGGTACACTTACTAAATCCTCAATTGAAGATACAAAATAAAACAATAATAAAACCCATACTTAGTGGTATGCGAATAAAACAAAATGTTGAAAAGACTTCAATATGAAAGAACAACTAATATCAAGTTTAATTATTAGTGTCAACGCATGTAAATTCAGAGGAAAGCGTTTACGGTATTATTTGTATGGGAGCTTTTTCACGAAGCTTGGAAGTTTCTCTTCAAACATTATCATGTTTGGACAACACTTTTTGCACTGAGCCACAGAAAGGAAAATATCTCCGATGGCTCTTAGTTTTTGAAGGAATAAAAAAAAGTGTACTTTTTTGCAATCATTATTTAAATATCAAACAAGTCTCTCTCTCTCTATATATATACATATATATATACATCTAATGGAGTTTTATAGTTTTGACTGGGACTGCTACTGGAGTGCTTAGAATCCTCTTAACTCTTCGCTAACATAATTATCTTATTTCATTTACAACTTTTTTCATTGTTAATTTAGCTTTATTTGTTTGGTTAAAATTATAACAGTTGTGAATTACGAAAATTTAAATTATCTGGGTTTAATTTCAAACATGTTTTAAAGTAATAGTAAAATTTAATATTTCTAATTTGGATTGTTCGAATACAAATATTTTTTGTTCTACTATAAACGTATAAATATTTCACATATTTGAACAAGAGTTTACTTTAAAATTTTATGAAAAAGATATTGTTTTTTATATGCATTTGATTGCATAATTTTATTTCTTAAATGTCGAATTTTTTCTACTCTATTTTTACTACTATTATTATTGATGTGGTATTTATATACCAGTGTACTTTTGAAATTTTTAATCGGATTATTATTTATTTTGCTTATTCCAGTGACGCAAACATCTATTGTCGATGTAAAGAAATGAAATGAATATAAATATAAATTTAATTAAAATCTCGAAATGATGGACATTTTATTTTATCTTTGATAGTTACTTGCAGTATAATAGTTTAATACACAATTACAAAATGTATTTATTCAACAATGAAAAAAAAGTAGTTCCGTTGTATATTAGTATTCTAGAAAATACAACTGTGTTAGCGATTATGATACTTATAAACATCTTATTAATTATGTTCATTTTCTTTTCGGTGTAGCTATCATATAAAATTACAATAAATGATTATTGCCTATAAACCATCATTTAAATGATGGCATTCTCTAGCAGAGTTGATAAACACATATTTTTTAAACCTTGTAATGTCACATTGAACTACCGATAGTCAATTATTTACTTCACAGCTATTTTTTAAAGTCTAATTAATTAAAGTAGAAATTTGAGCCCTAAAGCAAATTTTAATTAATAAAAACAGCAATGTATGATACGCATGGAATCAGTTCGTTAAAAATTCAAATGCTTTGAATAGAAAGATGAAAGAAGGTAAATTTTAATTCGACTAATAAATTATAAATGTTTAATCTCAAAATTGTCTATGAAACAAATGACAGTATTTGAAGATTTAATGAATTTTTATTGGTTTAATTAAAATGTCAATAATTGTCAGAAAACTTTTAAAAAATGACAGGAATTTATTTCTATGCATTCTGGGAAATTTATATATTGTATATTTTTCTAACACAATTTTTAATCTACTTTTTCTTTCTTAGTTATAAGCGACTACTTTCAAGTGTAATTTATTTCTCGAATGAGTAAAAATAAAACAAACACACATGTCCAAGTGTACCATTGTTCTTTAGAGATTTTTCGAATGTTCTTTTCTTTTTTATAAAAAAATATGCGAAGAGTAACAAAGTTTTTTTTATTCAAAACTTTAATCGCATGTCGTATTGAATTTAAAGTTAAAGCTCAGCAAAAAAAATAATTAATTAAAGAAATAACGCTAGCAGAAAAATAAGACAACCGTCGAACATTTAAACACGACTTAAATAGCTGCCGTGCCTTCTTTCAATTGATAAGTTTCAGAAGACAAAAGCTTGAGTTTTCTGACTTTTATTGTTATTTGGAGAAAAATGCAATGTGCATTATAAACTTCCAATCCCATTAAATTCTTTTTTATTCATTTATTTATTTTTTGTAAGGAAGTTTAAGTTGGAATTATTTTTACCCAAAGAATTCAGATTAAAAATAAATCCCATTGAAATTCTAATTTAGATATAGTCAATATCATCCCAATAAATAACATAAAAGGGAGTAAATCCCTTTCCCGTTGAAATTAAAGAAAGCGAATAAGTATTCAGTATATTACTGAATTCGTTATGGAAAGTGATTTAAGTTTTTGGATTTCATTCAAAAATGACTCTAAAATTTATATAAATATAAAAATGTGCGTTTTCCTCTTGATTATGGTAAAGAAAAAAGGATATCTAGAAAAATTCCGAAAAAAAATTTATCAGATAAAAATTATCTGTACACCATTTCATTTTTAAGACAGAACCATTTTATTTAAACAAAAGCGTATTTTTCAATTGGATGTTTGTTTTTATTTATTTACTTATTTGTTTGACATTAAGAATAAATGACAGGTTTTTTTTGTTTGTTTTTTGTTGATACAAACGTTTAATCTTTTAAATGTAAATTTAGAACAATTATAGACAAAAAAATTTAAGAGGTAAATTTTTTCCTCTAGTATGAATTTTCATAAATATTAATTACAAATCTGAAAATAAAATATCCTATTTTTTTTCTGTAACTAGTGATATGTTTTATTTTGTAGCAAGATATTAAATATGCGTTTGTTAAAAAACCATGAATGGGCACTCCAGAGCTGGCACTCAAACTTAACTAAATAACCATTATTCGAACATATTTTCCTGTAAATGGATGAAGAGAATAAATACCACGCACTCTTCCTGAAAAAAAATGTCCACTCCCTGTCCTAGCCTTTACAATTGAACTAGTTGTGTGATGAAAAAAGTATAATTCCAACAAAAAGATCGAGCACACTCACAGTAAAGTCCGTTGAAGAAATGGCCACACCCATCCTGAGTTGCTTCAATTCCCAGAATGCAAAGCGAGGACTGGCACAAACGCAAACACTTCTATTAATTCTAGAATTTTCTCCCGGATTAATGGCAAAGAGGCGAGGGAAAAGTCCACTGCAGTTTAGCTTTAATCGCAATTACCGATATCTGTCGAGAAGGATCGAGTTCAGGTTATCGACCCGGAGCAATTACAGTTAAACACATTTCAGCTTTGGAGTTACCCATAAAACGCTACATGTCGTCCCCCCTCCAGTTCCTTAGTCCAGTCTTGGCATGGAAAACGGTCGTAATCCTTGTCCATTAACACGTACATGACTTGCATCGCGTTCGCGAGGGAAAATGTGAATCGGAAGTCGAATTTAATAGCCCCGGACTGCAATGGTCGAAATATGACTTGGAACCTTCTTGAAGAAGGTCCTCCACTTTGTGAGTATGGGTAAAAGTAATAACAATAAAAGTGAAAAAAAAAGTAAACGAGCAAAAATCGATAGCATACGTGACATGGAATAGGCGAACCTCGCTGCCAATGAATAATACAGGGGCAGAAGTCTAGCCCTTGCAAGGATGGATCGCGAAAACAAAAAAATTCTCATTGGCCCACATCCAAACCACAATGATTCATGTGCAGGGGGTTTATGGCAGGCTATGATGGTCGTGGTGATGTATGGCGTCGGCAGGCATCAATCACAACGCCCATTAAGAAGAAGAAATCGCCGATCACGTTAGAGCTATCTGCTGGCTTCTAATTGGCCAGCACATTTTCTATTATGGTATTTCACTTTTCAGGGCCGTTACGTGTTTTGGCAGGTAGGCTCACGATATTGGAGTGTGACGTCGCTTTACTGGGGCCCTAGTAGTAACTATTTGTTATGGAGGATTATATTCCATTTTCCATTGGGAGAGATTTAGGATTGTTAGCAAAATTAAAAACGTGGTACATTCTATTTCCTCTGCTTGAACGTTTATTATTTACAGATTTAAAGGTTTAAAAAATAGACGTTGAGATAAAGAAGCTAATTAGATGATGATAGTTAATTTTTGTGATGTACTTTATTACAAAATTGCTGGAATTTAAATATTTTCGGTTTTCTGACAATTATTGCAATTATGTTAAAAATATACCACAGAAAAATATTTCATTCGTACATGTTTAATTACAGAATTCTTTTCCAAGATCAATCTCTGAACAGTATTCTAATCAGTGGTTTTATATAATTGTAATTAATTGTATTTTTTTTTTCTGTTTTACCGAATTTATATAGTTCACATAATTAAATGCAACGAAAGCCGTAGTGATCCTTATGCTTATATTTCGACAGTATATTTTCCCATTACAACATTTTATGTTACTAAAAAAAAGGTTTTGTTTTCTTTCTGAAATTATGTACCATTAGCTTTTCAAGAAGATATTGTTAGTATTTATAATACATTTTCACATCGTTTCGAATTATTCCATTATTCTTTCCCCCCAATTTCCTTTTATAATTATAATTTATTTTATAACATAACACATTTTCTATTTAAAATGCTCTCCAATGTATCTTCGTAAAATCCAAATCTGATTATACAGAGCATTTAAAATTCAAACTTTTACCAAAGGAAGAATAAAAGCTGCGCTGCTTAATTCATTTAACTCAATAAATCCACATCGAATCTATCAAATATAAATCAAACGTATGGAGCGTTAATATTCAAATCGCACAATTTAATTATCTAAGTTTCGTTTAATTTGTGTGGTTTTCTCTTGGATAATTTTATGCTTTCGAAGATTTTCATTAAGTTAGTAGTACTGCAAGGTGTAGTATTAAAGAGAAAATCATCATTTAAAACATTAATTAAACATGTTTTAAACCATGTAAACAAGGATGTGGGAATCGGCATTTCTTTTAAACAATGGAATTATGATAAAGGTATAGTCTATGTAAATTAAACATTTTACAGATGAGGATCAGTTCTACTTGAAAGGATTTGCATCGGGAATAGGATTATTCTAAGTGATTTAACCATTTTAACGTATAAAAATTGATAAATTCGGTGTTAAATTTCAATACATATTTAATAAATTACTTGTGACAAAATTCAATTTCATTGGTTTGAAATAATATACAGAAAGCAGAAACAAATTGTTTGTTGTTTATAAATACACCAGTTTTATATCGTTCTATATCTGATATTAAACTTTTCCTTTTATACTGAGACTTCACTAGAACACTTTTCTTCCTTTTGAAATTAAATTTATTAATATTTCAACAGTTAAAAATATTGAATGATTCTAGCGTTCGTGCTAAAAATTAAAAGAAAAAAATATTTAACTTTAATCAGTGTGTTGATTATATACAAATAAGTTTTTTCAGTATTTTAAAGTATAGCTCTGAATCAAAAATTCTGAAATATTTAAATGTGTGAAAATTTTAAATACTTATCATTATAAAATTCACTTTCTAGGAAAAAAAAGTTGAATCAGAATTAATGTATAAAAAAAAAGCAAACTAATACTCAGAACTTCTTGGCATCAAATTGAAATTCATTGTACTACAAATTCAAAATGATATTTATCTGTATACTATTCACTAACAAAGAATATCCCCTCAGCTTATATTTGTTGATTAGAGATGATATTCACATTTTTATAAACAATAATCTTTAAGAAAACGCTTAGTCATGTTAATAGTTTAGTTTCGTACACATACACTTTCTAACTAATAGCATTAGATAAAACGTAGGCCAAATTACATTTCAATTTAAAAACGCAAAACAATTACAATGCCAGCATTGTAATTTGAATATGTTTAATTGGATAAAAAAAGAAAGCACTTTTAATGGGAAATAAATTAGATAAATATATCTATACTTATATACTCTACAAATTAATGATAGTTAATAATAATTATTTGCGTTTTTCTAATAAGTATCATATATCACAATTTTTGAGTAAAAGTGACTTAAAGCATTTTACTTTCCTTCATAAAAAACATAATCTTATAATTTAACATTATTTACGTGTTTTGCGTGAGATTCATTAAAAAAGGACGTGAAAAATGTACTAAAATAAAAGTCTAGTGACGAAATATTTCAAAATTAAATTGTTGACTATCGTAAGAAAAGTACCAATATACTGTAAAAAGATTTTCTCAGAATATTTTTAATGAACAATGGAGTGGCTAAAATGAAACATTAACGTTGACCCCGTAACCACGTTAGTACCACGTAATAGCATATTTGTTTTATAACAGCGCCTTTTTAGCACTAATCTTTTTTTAAAAAAAAGCTTGTGTGTTAAATAATACTCAGAAGCATATCAATGTAATTGTTATTTTTTAAAAATTTATGATATAATTTTTTATCCAAAGCAAAATGCCTTCTGATAATAAATAAAATTTCAATTTATTTAATATTTAAGTATATTTTATATTTAGCTAATTATTGGAAGTTAAATTTGAAACTGAAATAAAGTTCATGCAAGAATCTGAACAAATATTTCTAAAATGCATTGATTCTAATATAAAGCACTAAAATAAATATACCTCTTTAATATTCTGTGTATTTATTCTTTCAATTCAATTTATCATTGGAAACATTTTTACACGTTACATTTTTTGTATTTAAAATTCCACAATATTACAATGTTATAACAATCCATTGTTAGCCCTAAAAATTTCGTGTTTTAAACTACTTCTAAAACATAAAGGAGACAACATTTAAATAAATGTTTTGATACTTCAGTAGTTTTTATGGTTTTAATTAAAAAGGTGAAGTTGTCTGAAAAGTTTAAAAAATTATTTAAAAAACCAAAATACTTGAATTTGGACAATCTAAACCAATTTCCAAAAGACCGATGTTACTAAATCATGTTACAGAATTCAGTTGAAATGTTTTCACACATAACTTAATATGTGTGTCTTAAAATTCGGAATTATTTGTCAACTTGCCAAAGATTTCACGGAACATATGTAAATGTGTTTGGAGAGAGAACATTTAGGAGCTCTCTTAATTTTCCACCTCAACTACTAATACAAGGGATTCGAGAGTTTTCCAGGATACATTATTTGTTATATAATCACTTTGCGACATCTAATAAGTACTAAATAAAGAAATTAAGAGTCTGCTTCACTGCAACGCCATCGTGTAGAAGGGATCTGTGTTGGATAATGCCATCCAAGTCGTAAAGCATTTCCTTCGTGGCAAAAGGGCTTCATGGAACCAAGAGTAATAAAGGAGACTAAAGAGGCTGTTGACATTGCTAAATTGTTTATGAAATAGTCTGTGTGTGTGGGAATAATCGATGAAGGATTGCATGAATCCATCTTGTATATCGATATCTTGATTAGGAAAAATTTTAGCAGTGAATGAATACATATTGTGGATACTGTCTTTTGTTTCTTTGATTTATAAAACACAAGAATTATTCTGAAAGTTGTTTATATTGCTTCTGTTTAAAATTATGAGTATTTTTTACGATTTTTGTCAGAAATTTAGTGGTTAACAAGGATATAAGAAACTGCGCAGATTCCAAAAACTAGTGGAGTTAAATTATAAATTGAAATATATCTGCATAGATATATAATATACATAGACGTACATGGCATAGTAGTACACTATTATTTTACAAGTTTTAATTTGGTTCTTAATTAACTTTATTTGTTCATTAAATTTATTCGTAAATAACCAAAGACCTTACAATAGATGTACTTTACATGGAGGGACACTATGCTAAACAAGGATCATGTTGCTGTGAAGCTGGTGTCTATTGCAAGCTTTTTAATTTTTGTTTATCAGTGAGCTTATTCACTACTGCCTTGGATGACAAAATTGAGGCTATCGCTGTTGAGATTCAATAGCTTTCATTGAGAGTGGGATTTTAACAGAACGGTTTTGTTCTTTCTACTTCAACATCTCTTCATGCTCTTGTACAAAATTCCCACAGAGAGCTGCAGCAAATTTTGAGAAGCAAAATGCCTTTGAAAGATCTTGCTCATTAAGTTTTCTTCCAGAGCGTACCGACACTGGAAAAAGAACACGTGGAACTACTTGCCAAGAGAGGAGCCTTGGAAGCTTTCAGCTCCACGAGGACATTATTATTTAATTCTTCAAGAGTTTTAACAAATGTAACTTTCAATTACAATTTTAAATAGGAAGTACAGACGGCATCTAAATACAACCGCTGGTTGATCCTTAATGTGAAAACCACTCGTATTCCCTCATGTCACAAGAAAAAGTGCTGTTGCATGCTTTAGATTGTTAACAAATCACGACTGAGGTATCATCTTTTCCGTATCGGCATTACCGACTCTCAGAGTTGTTCTTTTGAGTCTCGTCAGCCCAGGGCAGTGAACTATTAGACGTGTGATCTACGCTGTTTTAATTATACTGTTTAAAAACACTGTGGAACTCATGTACTGATGACATAATTGCTAATTTGTATATGATATTTGAAAAGTAAAACGATACATATTATTGAAACATAAAGAAATTTGGTTGGTTTTCGCTGAAGATACTTTTGTTTTTCAATTACGATAATGAGAATTAAGTTAAGTCACACACGGGGTAATACTGGTTTCAAGATTTATAAGGTTTTCCTCCAGTTTTTCAATCATTCACAGAATAGATAATCCTTATTTCAAGCCCAAAATTTTTGGAGATCTTTCTTTCTTTTCGTATTTCCTTTTCTTTCATTATAGTTTTAGCATGTTTGCAGACTTTTTCCTACATTATCTATTGCTTCTTATGTCATTTTCAGAGACACTGAACAACTCTTAAATTTCTTTATTTATTAGTTAATTTCCGAAAGTTATTAGACATAAGTAATTGCTTTTTAACCTTTCCTTCAAAGGGAACTTTTGAGTAGAAAAAGAGAAGCTTTCTCTGAAATTGCATTTACACTCTTGATACCTAAGGAATGTTCCATTTACAGATATATTTCTTCAAGTAGATTTAAAGTAGGTAAATCCAATTTTTCAGTACTAAAAGATTTGACATTTTTAGGCCAAATATTGTGTTTTCAAATCAAAAATAGGTTTTTTTTAAATTCAATATAATGTTTTAAAATTTACTTTCTTAGAAATCTTCAATTTTCAACACATTTTAATATGTTGAAAAATGCACCACCATTTTCTGCTTTTGTTATTAAATTTGCAACATAATTTTGCATTTTTGTTTGCAATAACATTATAGTTATTGACAACGTTATTGTTAACGTCAGATGTACATTTAAAAAGTAATTACATCATACCATCGCTAAGTTTGGAAATTGGGATTTCTTCTATTGAATTGTACAAATGATAATTTCATGTAAATATATATATATATATATATATATATATATATATATATATATATATATATATATATATAATTAAGTTATGTACCTGCATCACTGTATTTACGGTTTTATTTTGAAATTTGCTTTACATTAAAGAATTGCATTATATTTACGGTATTGAGATTAATTTTTTTTTTATTTAATAGATATTTTTTTCAATCTGGTTTTTTAATAGGTAAAAAGGTTTAATGAATTAACATCGTGAAAGCTACATAAAATTTTTCAATTTTGAAAAACACGTAACCCAGTGCTTCTCAAAATTTCAATACTGGCGCCCCCCTTTTCGATCACAATTTTTATCGCGCCCCCTTATACATTAATAATGTACTGATTAAAATAATAATGCAACAAGCGATCTTAATTATAAACCATACAAATTAGTAACATAAGTATTAAATTTTCTATACTATTTTTAAGCAAAAATAAATAAATAAAAATAATAGGATAATTATTATGTTATTTTTCCTTTCTCTAATTTTTAAATTGAACATATTCCAAAATGCGGTGGCTACTTAGAAGACAAAATATAGATATCAGCTAAATATAGAAAAAGAACTCAGAGGCTTCAATTTTTAATCATAAGCATTCCTTATAAAACTTCGCTTTGCAAGACAAGCCCATGGAAGTCTTTAATACTTATTAAACATGTTCTTAATTTAGTATTGATTAATTAGTTCTAAATTACAATGTGCAGCACTGATACATTAAAAGTATACCGGCTGAAGTGCCCGCTCTTTGCACGAGTTCACACACACACACACACATTTATAAGAAAATAAAACATTATTGACATAATAGCTGAATTGCAAGGAGAGCAAAGCCAAGTGTTTGACAATGTTTACAAAAGTGTAAAATGATTTTTTTAAATGGTTGTTCAAATTATAATTAGTTTTAAGCGAATTGTGATTTTAAGCCTAACAGAATTAGCATTTATAATTGATGTTAAATAATGAACAATAATATAAAATTCCGATGAAGAATAATTGTATTATTTTTAATACTTAAAGCGAAAAGACTTCATTATGTTTTAACCCGGGAGCAGGCGCGCACTCGATACGGTCGAGCCAGGTTATAGAGTCACCCCAATCCTTTTTTTTTTATAATTATTTTATTGTACACGATACAAATCGTGATTCCAGTGAATAATTTAACTAAAAGAAAGTTTACTTACCTACTTTCAAGGACTTTTCAATTTTTCTTTGGTAACAAATAAACAGTTTTGCCAGAATTAACGATTTCGTAATTTGTGTGTCCCACGCGACCACTTCCGGGTAAAAAGTATATTCATTATGATAATATGTATATTACTGATAAACAAATTGTGTAAAACGTTTTTCATTATGCTTTATATGTTTGAGAATACTTCTAAAAATAAGTCTTTACCAAATAATCTTTCAAAGTATATATATATATATATATACACTCTCCGTGGTTTTCCAAATATAAAACTCTTTTGCATGGAAAAAAGCGCACACAGAAATACATTACTTACAACTTCTCTAAATGAGAAACAAACACAAAAGAGAGGGGTTATAACTAACTGTACCAGTAACTAAGGAGGTCAAACAGATTACATCTATAATGTGCAGTATTTTAAAAATAATGACAGTGATGAATTTTTTATGTTCCTAAATTTTTTCGATTCTGGGTCTGTGTGATTTGTTTTTTCTCTGAAGGAGTAGTATGTTAGGTTTAAAAGAAAGCGTAATAAAAAAATCTCTCGTCATGGGATTATAGCAAATCAAATAAAAGTTTTTTTATTTGGTTATAGAATCAAAGATAGCTAATTAGGTATTGAAGAAGTTTTTATTTTTGATGATTTAATATCGCGCGCGTGCTAATAAATTATATCAGAGTAAAAGTGCATTTTTTATTATGTCTGAAAGTATTTTTTATAATTCATTCCAGTAAATTAGTTATTTTTTGAAATCTTTTTTATTTCGATATGCTCGCGCCTCCCTCGTAAGGTTATCGCCCCCCCCCCCAGTCGGGCGTGCCCCACAGTTTGAGAAACAACTGACTTAACCAGAAACGACAATTAAAAATTTATTAATATATTTCTGAGCCTCTAGAAGATGTATTTATAATCACAACTTAATTCAGACTTTTCTTATATAAAGAAGAATATATGAAATTGAAATATATAATGAACTAATTTTAGGGTTCAATATACATATGTTACACTAGTATATATCTTTAAAATTTCATTCAAATTATTGACCAGACTATATAAGTGTTTCAACAATTTTAAGCCAATTTCAGTTAATAAATAAGTCATTCCTTTCATTTTCAATAATCTTCCTAACCAAAATTGTCAAAAAATCATGAACTTGTGGTCAGCGTTTGTCTTTTTAAGGGTTCCGGTCCTGGCACCACTTAAATTCCACGGTATAGAGGTCTTCTGGGTGATAAGTCTGCTGAGGCTAAAAGTCATCATGTTTCCGTAATGCGGAATTTCGGAGAGGGGGGTGCAAGCTCAGGTTTCATCCTCATCAATTGAAGCATGCTCAGAATTACGCGGTCAGTTGCCAAGAGCCTTCTTGTAGCTTCAAAGAGAGTGACATTAATAAACAATCCTTCTCATCGAATTATCCTAAAAATTAGTAATCCCAGCTATTAAATATATACATGACATGTTTTGAGCCAGAATCAGACTTAGTTTTAAAAAAAGGTATTTTTTCTAGAATGAGTACATCTCTTCTGATGTTAAGAGCAGGGTAGAAAAAACACGCCAAGGTGTGTTTTAAGTAGGTGTTAACACTTAAAACACCGATGGGATAAGTATCGCGGATTTTATGATTGTACTTGAAAGTTAATGCTGACATATAGGTCTAATTAATCTAAGGATCTGGAATTAGACATGTTTATTGGCTAGGCCATATGTTCGGAAGAAATAAATGGGTCATTAGTTTGTTACTACATATGGCAACACATATATGATATGAAAGATATGAGTTAAGTGCTAGATAGGGAATTTAATTTTTAATCTAATTTAATTATCCTTACATACATTTATTTTAATCTATTCATTTATCCATGTGCTTTTTTTGGCATTTAAAGCCGGCATTATATGAGACTTTTACAAAATTCGTTCACGCCATGACATCTCAAGTGGCTGGACATATTTTCGATTGAAGTCTGTCCTGTGTATCGAAATTTGCTGCCATAAAACGTGGCGCATGGAACTTCAAATCTGATCCTATGAGGTCTTCGTTAGAGATGTTCCCTAAGGCAGCGTATCTCAAACTGTGGGGCGCGCCCCCCTTGAGGGGCGGGATAACTCTACAAGGGGGGCGCGAGCACACTGAAAAGTTGAATTATTCAAAACATATTGTTAATTTACTGAAAGTAAGCAAACAAAATACTTTCTGACACAATAAAATATAAAATACACATTTACACTGATCCAATACACTTATAAAAGTATCTGTACTGCACAATGTATTTTATTATTAGTTTAACAAG
Organism: Trichonephila clavipes; assembly: GCA_019973935.1. NCBI lineage: Eukaryota > Metazoa > Arthropoda > Arachnida > Araneae > Nephilidae > Trichonephila > Trichonephila clavipes. Next base: position 2,189,521 of record BMAU01021357.1, read on the forward strand.
ACTAAGTTAAGAACATATTTGATAATTACCAGTGACCCCCATGGGCTTGTATTAACACTTATTTTGATGATGTGTACGGTTTATAATTAATTCCTTAACTGCCGATTAAAAGTGACGCGGTTTGGTTCCCCATGCCACGGTTTTCCACGTAGACGCACGTATTTTGATTTTTTTGGGGGGGGAGGGAGGGAGAAAAGGAATAACTCTGAAATAAATAAATCCTTTGCAGACTGTCAAGGTCATTCTATTGTATTCCAAAGCCTTAGGAATAATTTTATAGATAGCAGTGCACAGAAAAGATCGTACTTCGGAAAGACGTATACATACGTCTGGGGCAATTCACGCTTTGGCTGAGCGAGACGTTTATATACATCGGTGGCACATAAGAAGTTCAAGTCGTACACACACACACACTGTAGCTTTAATGCAAAAGTATAGTATTGAATTCAATCCATTGTTATTGTATGGAGGGGGGGCGCGATGAAAACGATGATTGAATATTGGGTGGCGAGTATTGAAAGTTTGAGAAGCACTACCCCAAGGTGGTCCATAAAAGTTCCATATGTTACTCTTTATTATTGATTCGTGTCATTCAAATCTACGGCATATTTTATTATCATTTATCTAGAAATATTGTCAACTCCGGTTGATTTTATATTCGATCTATACTTCTGAGTAATGTTATAGTCGAGTTGTTCACACCAGATTTATTAGATATATTGGATGTAACAAATGGAAAGTGTAGGAGAAATGAAAAATGTCATCGCATTTCTGCGTAAATTTGAAAATAATTGAGTGAAATGTCTTCTGGGATATTGGTTGAAGATTAATCATAAATAATTAGTTCCTCCTATCTGTTCAATAATAATATATGTGAAAGGTTTTGCGGTGGCTATCTTTAGTGGAAATTCATTTTCGATAGGAATTATTTGCAACAAAATTTGCGTAATTCCGTTGCAAATTGTTTATTTTTATTACAAATTTTTGTTTAAAGGTTTTCTGCATCGTGGGATTAATTATTTGCTTACATCATCATCCCCATACTAATAACTGCAAAAGAAAATAAATATAGAATACAATATTTTTATTAAAGAAGTAGATTAAACTAAGCTATAGATATAAATTAAAAACTTTACTTCTAGTTTTATTTTAAATGTTCACATAGTTTATAGATTGTTTTTAATAATTTCGTTCCTGCACTTTGAACTAGTAAGTAGGATTTCTTGACTGCGAAGTTTTGCTTCCCCTATATACATTATTTTTTCTGGAAGAAACTGTTTGATGGTGCTTGTGAATATCGTTTTATGGATTTTCCTTTTTTTTCAAAATCCGGAATAATATAGAATTGGGAACTTCAAAGGCGTGAGCCTCTGATCTTATGATCCCTCTTCTGCTAAGAGCAACACGTGTCTAATTTTTTTTTCTCCACAATCTTTGAGATTAAGGCCATGAAATTGAGTTTTCGAAGAATCAATTTTAGCATTTGATTCACCTTGATAATTATTTTCGACAGCTCGTTTTTACATTTTTGACATAGTTATTCTGCTACACTTACATTATTTTATAACTTCAAGTATTTCTTTCAAAACATCAAAAACTGAGCAAACTCCCGTTCTTTGCTTGGAAAATCCCACTTTTTATTTTCCAATGGGTTAATATTGAACAGTAATAAAACTATTGATTTGAACTAGAGTGTGAAACTAAAAAATAGTTTTAATGCGATGCTAATAAACAATAAAATCAAATAATTTATAATTATTTCGGTAATTTAGAGTTATTCGTGAAGCAACCTTCCCTCTAAAAATATAAAGTGGTATTTTTGTACACTAAATATAATTGTTTATCTCTATTGCAAACATTGTTCTTTTGACTCTTATTGAGGTTTTATAACGAGCTTATAATTATTTTGTTATGGAGGAGAAATTTAACGACTAAATACAATTTAATCATTTCATTTAAGGCTCTACTGTACCTTAAAAATAACAAATATAATTTTCTTTTTACATTTTCCTTTGGCGTATCGAATGAGAAGCTTGTTTTTGAAATTTTAGATGCATCCAATTAGTTTTAAAGATACTCCAAGTTCTTCCGAGCTTGTCAGTCTCGAAATCAATCCCTTTACAAACTTTAATGCGTTTTCCTCAGACTTGTTTTTGTCGATGCAAGTTTTTTGTATTCTCTAATGATTTTTTTTCTGAGTTCAAAGAAGAAATTTTAAATTTTTTATAGATACATACGTATAAATGTACTGTAGAGATTAGAAAAGATTTTTTTACTGACAGTTCTAGTTATTTGCTTAAGACCTCAAAGTTAATATTTTTAAGAACTGTCATGTTTCTTTTGGGTTTTACTATAAAAACAATTATTAAATATTAGTCAAATTTCCTTACTGACTCTTAATTCCAGCAATTCAAGATATACACAGGTGTGCAAAAATTAAGGACGAGACGGTTTTTTCAATATAACTTTGTACGAAAGCTTTCCAAATCAACACATTTAACACCGTAAGATCCCCAATACGTAAGGACATGCGTAATATGTAAGCAACACTTACTAAAAGAGAAATCAGAGGGATAAAAAGAAGCTTTATTGAAAAAGTAGCATGGAGCGCAATGCGACTGAAGGCCGAAACATCCCTGTGAAGGGTGTCCAGCAAGAAACATCCGGTCTTTAGTAGGGGATATGATCTCCCCTGACTGCTAGGCAGGTTTCACAGCGTCTGCCCACGCTGAGAAGGAGGGTGTCAATGTGTTGTTGAGGCATTGCTGCCCATTCGTCTTGCAGCGCCAATCGAAGCTCCCAAATCGTTACTGGTGGTAAGGTACGAGCTGCCAAGCGTCTGCCTAGAAAATCCCATACATACTCGATGGGATTGAGATCCGGAGATCGTGCCGGCCAATCCATAAGTTCAATATCCTCACTCTCTAAGAGCTGTTCGGCTTCTACTGTGCGATGACATGGTGCATTGTCGTCCATGAAAAGAAACTGCAGACCCATAGCGCCTCTAAAAAGACGCACATATGGAAGAAGAATCTCGTTACAATAACGGGTCCCGTTGACTGAACCTGCGTCGAAGATGTGAAGGTCTGTACGACTACCAAGCATGATGCCTCCCCAAACGAGAACACCGCGACCTCTATACCTGTCCCTTTCAATGATGTTCGAGGGATGATTGCGGCTTCACCGCTCTCTCCAGATGAGTATGCGATGAGAATCGCTACTCAAACTGAATCTGCTCTCATCTGTAAAGAGTACTCGTCCCCATTCATTGTCTCTCCAATTCCGGTGTTCCCGGCACCACAGAGAACGCCTTCTCCGATGGGCAGGCGTTAAAGGTACACACCGTACAGGGCGTCGTGCAAACAGACCACCACCGTGCAGTCTTCTGGCCACGGTAAAACGCGATATTGGTTGTCCAGTCGCCTGTGTCGTGTGTCTAGTGATTTCTGCCGCCTGTTTCTTCTGGCCTGTAAGACAATGTACCGGTCATCTGCGGGTGTGGCTCCTCGTGGACGACCACTACTGAACCCCCGGATAGTTGTTCCTGTAGTTTGAAATTGTCTCCAAAGTCGTGAAACGATGCTGTGAGCAATTCCGAACTCTGCAGCTACACTTGTCACACTGCGGCCTTCCTCCAACTTCCCAATGATTCGACCTCGGGTAAAAGCATGCAGAGGTCGTCTAACAGAATGATTATTCGCCATTTCTCGCTGAGGCAGCAACTCGGTGTGATTTTAACTGCTTTACGGCGTGCAATCTCTTTGCCAGAAATACTGATCTTACACCGACAACATGCTTTATACTACTCAGACACTCCCCCATTACGTCTACCTGCATATCTGCTCATGTGCTACCGTACATCACCTTACTTAATCTCCTGATTGGTCTTTCTGTCCGCTCTGCCTCTTCGTTCAGCTGATATGCTAATTTTTCGATTTCGTCCTTAATTTTTGCACACCCCAGTGTAAATTATTTCAAATAGTTAAAAGTATTTCAAAAATAAATATATTTTAATCTATCTTGTAAAACTTCAAAAATGTAAACTTTTAAAAATTTTCTTTAATTATTTGCCAAATAATAATTATCTTCAGAAATTTAATAACATAATTTTAAAAAGTCGGTAGTTATTTTTAATAATGTTGTCTCCCCTAATTTTTAATCTTATGTTTATTTTCTGGAAAAGTTTACTGTCTAAATTTAAAAGTACAGCAACATTTAAATCGAAGTTGTTAAGCAAAAATTCTAGTAACAACACCGTATTTATGTAGTGAAAAATATTTAAATTTTATTACAAATAGATAGACTATAACTATAATTGCAAGGATAATTTGTAGCAGTCATTTTGATGATTTTGTATATTTTTAAGTCTCTGAACCACGGGTAACTTTTGTAAGTATGAAATATCACTTAAATTATATTCGTACAATCTATAAAAAATAAAAAAGTTATGTACCAAGAAGGAGTTACCCTAATAGGACGAAATCATATATGCACATATCGCACGAAAGAATATGCAAATAGTCAAAGCTTCCATGCATTGCAACGATGCATCCAGATGATGTTTCAAAGGGAAGATATTCCAATGCTAAGACGTTAAGTCCATACAAATGTGGTTTAATCGAAACACAAGGGCTACACCAATATCTCGTAGATGGATGTGAGAAGAGCATGGACATACAATTTGACGTGTAATTGAACTGAATGAACGAATAGTGAAATTATAGGATCCCTAGATATTTGAGTTGAAACAATTCTACCATTCGACGATGTTATCAGAAAAGTGTGAATCATGGCTGTTCAAAGCATCACAAAAGTAATAACATCCCGAGAACAAAGACAAAACGAGATGATTGATTGCTCAAGATTGCTCAGAATTCTTGACATATCTTTTTCAACGTTCTGTCGTGTAATCGCGACACCAGTGACAAGGACCATCGATAGAAAACTCAGCGAACAAAGACTGAAGTCATGAAGACCATTGGCTGACTTTCCCTCACCGATGCACACTACCAGATACGCTTGTAATGCCATCGCATTCGATCTAGAATCTCCCTGACTGGAAAATTTTTTCAAAAAGAAGACACACTTACACACTTTTTGAATTGAGCCTAGATGACCAGAAAAGAGAAGACATCCGAGACGTCCACAAACCTGACGGTCGTTTGCCTCAAAGCCCAACATCCATGTATGGGATTTAATTTCCTTTTCTAAGAAGGACTCTTTAGATGTCAAGCGTGATATCCTTAACAGCACGGCCGTACGTCACCAAATTTCTAGGCTCCCTAGTGTGGTCATTTCTTTCGTGGATCCCAGAGATTACATTTAAACACACTATAATGCTCGGTTTCTCACGCCTTTCTACTGCTTGACTTCCTGCCTCTCCAATAATTCCCTAGCCAGCGCGATAAACAGATATCTTCCCAATAGATCACATTTGGGCTCTGATGAGCAGGCGTTTTCGACAGTCCCTACATCTCCGATCTAACGCGCCAATTCAAATGTGCATGGTAACCAATCCTTAGTACAATTTAAATTTACAATTAACAAATTTTGTATTAATTTAAAGATTGGATGCCTAGCAAAGGATAACAGCTTGCATCAGGGTCAGAGATGGGCCACTCATTTTTTAAAAAATACATTTAACTGTATTTCCTAAATAAAGCTTTTGTTCCATTGGTATTAATCGTTCTTGGAGTGTTCCTTTTTATGTTGTAGGTTGTATAAAGCAGTGAATCAATCTTTCGTTTATTAATATTAAGCTCAATTCATATTTGTTCTTTTCAGCCTTAGTTATGACAAAGGCTTTCCGAATAGTCATGCTTGATGTTCCCTCGCCAACCATATTAGGAGAATCTGTCGAATTGACATGCAGTTACGAATTGGATAATGAGCAACTCTACTCGGTCAAATGGTACAAGAATGATGTCGAATTCTACCGCTACGTACCAAACGACTGGCCACCAGGACAGTTTTTACCACTTCCGGGAATTAGAGTGGACGTAAGTACAAAGTTTTGAATCATCTCGTGGCAGTTACGTCACATATAAAACACACACATTTATTATTTATTTACTCAAACCATTCATCTTCTTAGAACATATGCATGTCGTACAATTTTTTTTATTATGGTAAATTAGTTCTCTCTCAAAGCAAGAATACTGGCATTTATTCAAAAGTCAAGAAACGCAAAAGTTTAAAAATGAATAAAAATATGACACAGTAAGGAAAGCATATTAAACTAAAAATGTAATGGTAAAAATATAATTCAAAGTAAAAATACTGACTGATCATAAATATGAGAATATAGCAAGAACAGTACCACATAATTAGTATTGACTTTATGAATTTAGTTTGGAAAAAATTATTGAAGAATATGAACAAGAATTTTATAAAAACATAATTAGAAAATAAAGAATCTGATAAATGTAAAATGTAACTTATTAAAAAAGTTAAAAGTAACAAAATATTTTAGCGATGCTGGAAATAATATAAAAGAAAATGATGCTTTCTTATTTGCATCTTGGAAGGGCTAGCGGAAATTAAATGCTCGATTTTTATTCGATTAAATTATTAGTATTTATACACAGACACTAAATGTGATTGATGAATTGTGTATTTTTATCAACTGTTGCATAATGATTGTTTTTGTAGTGAATTTTTAACAATTTCTATCTGCAGATAATGCAGACAAACTAAGTGTTCATTTTTCTATTGTATTTAAAATTAAGTTTTTCACGATCTTTCGGAAAAATAATTAAAATTACTTATAGTTTTGCACCATTTATTATTATTTCAAATTAAATATGTCTATTAGCTAAAGCTTCCAGTAAATACAATTATTGCATAACTAAATTTTTCTGTATGAATTGTGATTTATAGTGCATTAATCATTTTGCATCTCTAATGTCTTTTGTTTTTCAATGTTTGAAAATTAATAAAGCAGAGTTACACTTAATATATTATGTAACACTTTACATGGAATTAATTAAGTTGTAAACAAATCGTAAAATTTTTCTTTTAACAAATAGTTAATGATATCTGAAATTATTTACTGCTGAAGTTAATTAGTCTTGAAGTAATCTTAAATTTTCCTGTGTTGCTTTTTTCTCAGAAAATAAGGAAATTGTATAAATTAATCCACATACAATATCCATCGAAGAATTAAAGAAAGATTTTTACGATATACTTTGTAAGGACGCCCCCCTCGGGTGCCCTTCTCCTGGATTATCCGCGTGAGGTGTAGGAATAAATGAAGAACTAGAAGTGGCCATGATCTTAAAATAACTTTATTAGGATCTTAACTTAAACCTTTAACAGATTAGATAATATGATATGTGTGCGAGAGAATCTACGGTGGCCAAACACACAATGAATAATACCGAAATAGCGTAACTTGGACCACTACCAATAACTAACTCGCCTAAGCTTAATTCCAATGCTATCACTGATCCGAATATTTAAATAGTCACTCCTATCTTAATGTCGAATGAAGTAGCGATCAATCTGATCCTAGTTGAAGTTGCGGTTCACTGGCGAGCAATGGTATGAACCTTGACCTAAGGGCTCTCTATCACGGATAACTTCTGTTGGCTGTCACTTAACCTCTCAAAACCTCTTCACACTTGAAACACGGACTATCATAACACATTCCCCTCTAAACTTCTGTTATTTAAAAGCTTCATAATTTGCATCTTTCCTTCACGATTTACTTCTTGGGTTGGCTGGAAAAGAGTTGCCATTCATTCTGGCCCCAAAGAACCCAAAAGGACATGTTAAGGAAAAGACGCGTGAGCCCGTCACAACTTTCTTCATAATTTAATTATAACATTCAAAACAATATAGCAAACAGGAATATTTTTCCTATAATAATCTGGAGTGCTGGAATGTTGGAAATGAGAAGGTTGTGAGAATTTGGACAGAATTCTGAAAAAATAATTTTAGGGCATGAATAGAGAGTTGTACGTTATAAAAAATATCGTCTCAGTCTTCATGAGCAATAGTGAGAAAAAAAAGTACGTGGCATTGCTATTCGTCAATAGGTAGCTTAGTTACCAAATCCGTATTATTCAAAATGCTATCAAACGATTCTATTTCCAACATATTTTAAATGATATCTGTATATTCTTAAAACAAATTTGAAAAACCAAAAATAGTATCCTAGGTTTTCCTAGGATTAATTCTAGAACAAACTCCAGCTCACTTAAAGTAGCCACGTTTAATGTAAATCAACATATACTCTACATAGGCATCAACTTTTCTTCCAACAGTGCCACTTGCATCTCGGAAGAGCAATTCAACTAGTTTTGACATTTTTCAGAACTCAACAAGAAGTCCCACTCGGGAGAGTCGATTTCTTTCGAATGAGATATTGTTCCTTTCGAAACGGAGAATGAGAAACGGTGGGACGTTTCTTTAAACGCTTTTCTTTCACAAATAATGAAACGGGGTCATCTTTCTTAGCAATGATTAAAAACCGTGTCTACTGAAGAATAAGAGAATTTTTTTTCCATTTTACTCGAACTCAAAGGTTTGAGAAGTCGTTGGTAATATCAAGAGTTTGATTAGTTTCATCTGAAAAGTTGAAAGGAATTGGGAAGTAATCATTTAGCTTTCGTATTTGTACTAAATGAGGTGCATTACTTTCAGTCTTTCATTAGGATTTATTCAGATTGAACCGCAGGCATTTTAGGATATGTATACGTATCGTCTCGGGTATTATATATTTCAATTGGTCAAGTTATTGAGGAAAAAAGCTTCAAGAGGGAATAAAAGAATCATATGTCAGTTTATTTCTGAGAAAAGACATGTGATATTATGCATGACTTTAATAAAACGGATTTTATGAACGTTTGGAAAAAATGAGAATATTCTATTGATTTTATATCTTATTGAACCATTTTCTGCTCATAAAAATCAGGCGAATCGTTATAAGCGAATCTTCTAGTTTGTTTTAGTACAGTACCATTAGTTCAGATAATTTAATATCAAAGGCTTCAATTTTGTTTTTAGAAGACCTTGCAGTCTGATATTTTTGCATGCATCAGACTCCAATAAAATGTTATTGATAGTTTCTTGCATCTCTTTAAAACTTCTTTTCAGATGCTTTTATTTTTTTTTTGATTTTTTAAACTTAAATTGATTTTAAGTTGACATCTAAATTTGTTTGATATGATACGAATAGTCTGTGAAAAAAATGTGCACAAAAAATGGCTACATGCTTTACTTAAATTTGACACATATAGTAAATTTTATTTAAAAGAGGTTTTTAAAATATTAATATATATATAATAACGTTAAATATTAATTTTGTTGCAAAATGTTTGGTTGGTAGAGTAAAAAAGAGAATCAAAAAACAGTATATATATTAAAAATGTAGAGTAAAACCATAGAAATGCACTAAAGTAATAGAGATACAAATGTGTGTGTGTGTGTGTATGTGGTTTAAGCCACATATTGTTGAAACTAGAATAAATTAATAATGGGGCAACATATCACACAGTTGGGAAAAATATCCTGAGCCATAAAAACATTGGCTCATTAAAAAGCATACAACATATAAGATTCAGCAATGATACAATATCTTTTTCGTATGACAATATATTAAACTGACTAGTTAGTGTTTCCATGTGGCTTTGGTAACCTCAATGGAGACAATTATTTGTGATCGGTACTTACGCTGATGTATTGTTGTAATCGATGGCTCATTTGCTCTTGTCCTCTTGCTAACTTTCATCCTTTTCGCTCTTAATAATGCATGTTCTTTCGTTTCTTTTCATCATTTATCTTTATAATGTGACTCTGGTCTTATTAGAATTTCATGTTCTCGTTTGCTATGGAAATGTTTATTTTAATAGAACCTTTAGCATCTTTTTTCTTTCTTTCTAAATTTCTTACTCCGAAGAATGCAGTAAAGAGCATCGTAATTAGCATCTTTCTTAAAAATGTCAACATCCAAAATAGCTAGTGTAATGACATCATTTTCAGCCATTTCATTAGGACTACCGAGAATAACCCAACTTTTCGTAAATCTGAAGGAATGGCTCTCGGTTCTTGGGCAACAAAAGACTAAGCTTAACTATGCAGCCTAATCATGCTCCAGTTGAATTTAGTCCGTTATTTCAGGAAGCTCTTATGCTTTCATTTCCGTCTTTTCTAAAAGCTTGCGAAAAGTCGCATTTATATTCGCTGAACTTTCTGTAGCTTACTTTGAAACTTCGTCGCTCTTGGCAGCGATAACTCATGTTCCTCAAAAACGTAAAGTGAAAATATGTAGCCCCATATTGTAGAAAAGATATATGTTGTCCTTTCAATTTTAATGCTAAATGTCTTAATTGTACTTTTAATCTATTAACTCAGCATTTATTGGATGTAGAAAGGGGGAATTATAAAACTAATTCAGCGAAACTTTCAAATAGATTTAAAAAATAGCATGCACCTTAAGTGCATTAAAATTAGTTTGACTCATTGTGTAAAAGGTATGTTTCGGCTTCTCTAATGTAATGAGCATACACTATTCTATGGAACGAAATTCTACTTCCTTATTATTTCCCTTATAATTTTCAATAAATATTTAAAACTATATTTTCATGTTTTGAGATAAAGAACTGGTCAATAGTACAACAAATTTCGTGGTCATGTTTTTCGACATTTAGGGTATTTAAAACTTTATCTAAGTTTCTAATAGTTTAAATATCCGTAATGCATATAAGTTATTTACGAGCAGGAGATTTCCATATAAATACCAGCTATGCTAATTCAGGAAAAATCAATGGAATATGTTTAAAACGAAAATTTTCTTACAGAATATAATACAAAACATATTAAATAATATATAGTTCTCTGTCGTAAAAACTTTTATGATAAATTTTAAAATGTTATTTTGTATAAACAAATTATGCATACTATGAACATTTTTTTACACAAAAAGAGTAACTATTTATTTGTTTGTTTCAAAATTATAATACTGTAAATATATTACTATTTAGGATACGATTAAAGTGGTTTAAAAAATCTATTTATTTAAATAAAAAAATTTTACTCTTTTTTTCAGATATTGCTATAAAAGAAATGCAAACTTTAAAAAATACATGTATAAAGTTTAAAATTCTAAAAAAAAGGATTTAAGGGAATTAAAAATTTAATACCTTAAAAAACTCCATATATTACTTCAGTTTTTCTAAAATCCCTTTTAATCAAACTTTTACGATCCTTTTTAACACTTTAACTTATAATAATTGATAATATTTTTTTTTATATTTTGCTTTCTTTGCACTTTGGCAGGATATTTTTATTTCAAGGTAGTAAAACAGAATTTAAAAAAAAATACATTTTTCTGTTTTTTAAGCAGGTGTTTAGAACATATTTCATTTTACACACATGGTCACATAGTAATTCATATTTTATTTAAATTTTCTGATAATATTTAACATAGTTATATCAGTAACTTTTATCAGTTTTCACTTCAACTTTTAATGCATATATAAGGTAATAAATTAACATTTTGGGATTTCCAATTTAATTTTCACAATCAAGAAATAGTGAAAGCAGAGAGAGAAAGAGGAAAAGGAAGAATAGGTCTTATAAACATAATACTAACAATTGCTTCACAGTACAGATTTTTTCTAATACTTCTTTCTGTCTCTCTATCCCTGGTAAGATTTCCCGTGTGACATTTATATTTATAGGGTGTCTTTCCTTTCCATATATATATATATATAAAGTGGAAGATCGAACATATATATAATAATGTAGTGTACAAATTCTATCAATTTGTAAATCTCCCGACTAATCAGAACAACAGCAACCAATCAGACCATGATTCCCCATCAGTCCGTCCTGTTGCAGTTGTTTTCTTTTCGATATTTCGAGTTTGGAATGCCGAAACATGCGCAAACTACCTTTTCCTGAGGATTTTCAGCATTACGACTGTAAGTGTCAGAAGTTAAGGTCGGATCGATATCAATCCCCCCTCGGGTCCTACAGCATGGCTTGTGGCCAGCAGCCGATGCTAAATTCTGTTAGTGGGCGAGTAGCACCAACTCAGAGGAGGCACAACTCTCATCGTTGTCGCTCTAAATTAGATTGCCGACCTCTGCCCGTTTTATCACCCCGCCCCCAATTCTTAACGTCTTACACCACTGCTTGCCGAAAGATAGTCTCTGCTAACACTTTTTTCAAAAGCATTTGATTATTTTACTTATACCTGGTATAGAGAGGCAGCAACTTAATGGCTATAATAGTAGAATAGAAGTTGTAGGATTTCTGGAAGCAGCTAACAAAATAGAAAGTTTCTGAGCTTTCATAAGTTTTCAGGGTTCTTGCAAATGGTAGAATTCGTTAAATGTTGACATAAATATGTTTAAGAATGTTACTGTTCATCTTAAAAATGTTTTTATAAGCTTTAAAGTATTTCTTACAGAAACCATCAAGACACCCTGAAGCTAGAAAGTAATAATTTTTTTCCTGTTTGGTTGTGTTCATACTTTGAAGAAAAGCAATGTTCTTTTATGAAATTAGGCAACAAGACAATAATATACTAAACGCAGTAAGTCGTGTACACGCATAATCTTGTGAAAGACTTATTACTGCAAAAAATTTAAAAACAGAAATGACAAGATGGAGAAAAATGGGTAAACACTGAATATGCTCCAAATTCACAACTATGCAATTTTATGTTTCTCATTTACAATACGAATCTTTGTGAATTTCTACTGAAAACGAGGCAATTTATAAGTCTCTATGGCAGTCAATAGAGACTGCTATTTTCAGATCCTTGCAGTGTTTGGGGAGGAAGAAAGTGTTTTTCCTCCCATAGTATCACAGATACCGAATAGTGTTAAGATGTAACTGCCATTTCATCTGAGGAATGGCATCCTTTTCTAGAAATTCGTTCCCCAGTGAGTTGTCCTCAGCCAAAGTGAGTCAGGGTATATATATATATATATATATATATATATATATATATATATATATATATATATATATATATATATATATAGATTTTCTTCACTCTACTTCCAACCATCCCAAAGTTCTTGTCAAGTACATGTTCATTACATTTTCTGAAACCTCAAACTTTCTCTGTGTTCACTTTTTCCGACATGTAACGGATTTCTTGTTCCTTCCAAATGAAAGAATATCGACAATCAATGGTTAGGCTGGATCTGGACGAAATAATAAATAAAATCACTACTCCCTGCTGAACGTTGTATTCATGTAATTGCATGAATTTCACGAGGCAGTTGAGAAACTGTTGCACCCCTGTTACATGTTGTTGTTATGGTCAAATATCCATCTTCTTGGGTCGATGTGTTTTATTGATGGTCATGCACTGGCTTTTCTTAAGGGAACACAGTACGATTCAAATGACAAAAATAGGTAAAAAAATCAAATATAATTTTTACAGCCTAAATTATTCTTTATATTCTTTTCTACAATCTCATAAAATTTGAAATCTCTAAACATAAAAAACGCAGAATTATGATTGTTTTTACGTTTGTTTTTATTCACATCCCTGGGGCAAATCAAAACTTTAAACTTTAATTATCTCAGAAAGATAGAATAACTAGTTTGCCTTCATTTAAAATGCTAGGGTTTTTCTTTCTATTGTGCCTAATGTTTTGAATTTTTTTTTACTTATTACTAATAACACATGTAACAAAAGTTGGTATGCATTTTTGAATCAAAGCAATACTTATGTTTTTCAAATATTTCAATTCATAATTTATACATTTTTAAGGAATTTTCAGTAAGCATTCATAGAAAGAAGTATTGTACAAATACCAATCATTTTATCGCAAACCCCATACCAACTTTCGTTATACATAGTTTGAAGTACATATAAATCAAATTTCATAAATGTATGTCAACTTTTGTAGGAGGAGTAGCATTTTAAAATAACTTCAAAAATTTTAAGTTTTTTTCTTAAAAAATTAAATGGCTAGATTTTTATTAAACTTTGGGCACAACATCTGTTTTACATAGTATACACACATGGGAGGCAACAAAAAAAATTTGAAAATCCTTAAATTAAAAATTTTTCCGTAAATCGTACCATGTCCCCTTAACAGTTTCAATTAATATAATCACACACACACACACACATTAAATTGTCTTTATACATTGCATACAAGTATTTCCGTTAATGTAAAGTTTTTAGCAACTCTTAAGAATTCCCTGCTTCGTGATTTGACAGTTCATTACTTTAATGCACTGATCAAATGGTTGTTTTTGCTCATTTAACTGTTTGCTTTTGAACTTTACTGAAAGTTGCAAAAAATAAAATAATAAAAACCACTTTACCAAAAGGTGTGTGAAATTTGCAAGTGCAATGACAAAGGATTTTCCTATAAATTCACATACCACCCATGTTTGCATCCGTACGTAGGGCTATTAATTTTACTATTCGTTCACTACTGTTCTACAAATTTAATGAAATATGTAAACTCAAACTGCAATTATAAAATTTTAAACAACAATGTATTTATTGCCCAATTGTGGGATAGTCATAAATTTATAGTAATTATTTATCCTTGGCTTTCAAGCCTTTTCTGTTTTTGCATTTGGTTCTGTTCAAGAAACCAAATTTTTAGCTTTAATAAGATTGAAGCTCAGCATGGGCAAACAACCTGTCTTGTGTTCGGTCTTTTAAGCTTGCGAGAATTTGAAAAGTTTTCATCAAGACTTTGTGCAGGTGATACTTTTTCAAGAATGTATTATGGTAAAAATACTTTGTAAATTCAAAACAAATCCAATAGAATCACATTTTTTAGAAACGAACTTTTGATACAGTCTAACCATATAAGCAGTTGTGTAAAATGAAAAAAGTACCACTCAGGGTATAGACGTAATAACTTGCAAACGATTTAGAGTTACTTTACATCGAAAACATCGTGTTTTAAAGAGAGAATGATATCATTCGAATTCGTTTCGTATTCTATTCTTGAGTTTTAAATCATGCAGTCCCAGGTGTTTTGATTTCAATAGTTTGAGGCTATGCTTTAATACTTTCTAAAATATTTTTATTCTTCAACGGTTTTGGAATATCTCCTGACGTATATTTATTTTCCTTGTCTTATCTGAGCCAACAATACGAATTCATTTTAAATAGAAAACTTTTAGCCAGAAATTGAAAATGTATACAATGAAATGAAATAATCATTTTTTTATTACACAGCCCCAGTATTTCAAATATTCAATATCTCTAAGAGTCTCTGTTATTTTCAGAATAAAATAACAATCCAAACCGAATTAACGTGTTTGGAATCTTAAGCACATTTTAAAATTTTATAGAATTCAGGATCCCCAAACGTTTCAAAACTAAGATGAGTTCTTTAAGAAATCAACAATCGCGACTATATTAAGACTTTTCATGTTGCCACAAATTGATATCATACACATAAATAGATCAAACTTGAAATAATAAAATTGCATTGTCCAATGTCTGTAGTACCTGCAACACAATGTAACTTAAGTAATCATAGTTAAATCTATTCATGTGACTATTATTCTATATTCAATGAGATTTCGTCTCACACAAGATTACTCAAATTATATCAATGTTCAGTATTTATATCTATAAATATATTCCATTGACCACAGGATATTTATATATATATAACTACCTCTGTCAAGTTAATCATCTCCTTTATTTTAAATTCTACTTCAAATTTACTGAAATTCTACCACCATGTGTAGAATTTTAAATATAAATCATTATTAGAATAATAAAACTCTACATAATACATTAATGCTGCTTTAAAAAACTTATTTATGAATATGCCAATTGATTTTAATTAAATGCATTTGTATAGGTATTTTGATGATTTAAATATACTTATTTTTTTTGCTTAGTAAGCCCATTGCAATCAATCATGGTGATCATAGAGTTTAATAGAAAAATATAATAAATCACATAAGTTTGATAGTATTACTTATTATAGAAAAGTATACATAAAACCATAGAGTTTAATATTATTTATCTATAACTTCGGTACATCTTACTTAAAATAAACAAAGGATACACATATTACATTATATCCGATGTCCTTACCTAATTCCTCCAAATATAATAATTCTGTTATCAACTAAATATAAATGAAATATATTAATAAACAAAAGACATATTTTAAAAGATATTTAACACATCAAGCATTCAAAGAACTCTAATATTCTTCTTTTGTGTGTTTACATATTTTTCGCGAGCTTTTGAAAGGGAAATGTATTTGTAAATTCTAAATCTCTTTAGCAACGTAAGAAAAATATTTCTGAAACATGCCAAGAGTTTCTCAACTTTATGAAGAAATAATAACAGTCAAACATTTTACGTATGCCGACAATAGTCTGCCGTAGTTTTTAGTTAAAAGTCACGTGCTTGAATCTTCAGAGTGAAATCATTCCATTCTTTATAGTTGTAGCGAATATAAATCAGGCCAATACCAATTGATAGCAAAGAGCCAAAAGTGAGAAAAAAATAACGCAAGAAACAGTGAGACATCATCGTTGTGTCTCCTTTGGAAGTCAGGGATTCTTCATCGAAATTCCGCCGGTGTTTTGGCGCGATTCCAGTTGCGTATCTTCTTTTCGATCAGTGTTTGCTCTTTGATACGATTACACTGCACTGCCCATTCAAAGTCCTATAAAAAGGACATCGTCAAAAGAACTTTTCGGGTAGAAGGCATAGATGTTCAATTAAAGTATTAAAAAAGCTTGGTAAATTTTACAAATAACTAATACCTTAGAGCAGTTTCTTTTAGGAGTAAACTTACATTCAACATGTTTAAAGTAAATTGAGATTAATAAAATCAAAGAAACGTCCTCTACAAGTATTAATTTAGTGAATATTAAATTGTTGATATTATTTCTACAAATTAGAGTATCTGTTAAATATCATACTTATAGTTTTTCTTTTCAAAATATTTACCATTGTTGTAAAAAAAGATTTCTTGGATTATTTCATACTCCTTTTAATTTTATTAAAATTCTCTTTTTCATTAACTTTACTTTATTAAATATGTACATAGAATAATTTTAAGTGGATTACATTATTATAAAACAAACTCTACAGAAAACAAAGTGAATGTTAAAAAATCCAAAACAAAAAAGACTTTCTTGACATCCAGAGTGTTTACTTTGAAAAAACACTGCTTTATAATAGGTTCAGTAAGTAGTCTCTCTATTTTCTTTGATTTCTCTTAAAAAGATTTATTTTTTATACTCGAACAAAATATACACATCTTGTGACCAAGAACTTGTTGACGAATCTGTACCGAACTTTTCCACTAATCTTCTTAGGCGTCTTTTTGTGAAATATAAATTCGCGTATATTTCAAATCAACTCCAAAAAGATGAACGGGATATGCAAAGTAGATAAGGTATTTAAGTTGAGCGTTGTAAGCTAGCAATATAGATGTGGAAGGCTATTGAGCCAGCAACTTTAACCGCAATCTTAGAGGATTCCAGGATTTTCAGATAGTGAAGACGTAATACTGCTATTCTACGGAAGTACCAGAAAGCTGATATAGCCAGCGGTAAATATAATTTACGTACGCTTAAAATAAGAGTGTTAGTTTATTCGAATTAGTTAAAGTTAATAAAAGTTAAGAATTTGAGTACGTGTATTTCTCGGACCTCCTATTTAGGTAGAACTTACTTGATCGTGAGCGTAATTATTAATTAGTTGCATAATTCGTAATTTAATTTAGTATAAAGGTAAATCCCTTTATTTGACGTAACATAAAATTATTACATGTTATTAGAGTTTTTTTTTTTTTGAGAATTGAAATAATAAATAATTATTATTACTATACAAAATAGCTCTTGGTGATTCTTTGCCTCAAATTAATCTTGGTGTCCAGGGTGAGACCCAGGGGGGTCTCCATAAACTGAATAGCATACCATCAATTCTTTGTTCTGTTCAGAATTTCCGTAAATACATAATCATTTTTGAAATACTGAATTTAGTTATCTATTAATAATTTAATATGTATGAACTTTAATATTAGCGTAAGAAATATATAAAATGTTATCTTTGAAAACAAAGAAAATAAACTTACTTAAGATTTAGAAATACTTAATTTTTATCTATTTTATAAAACTATTTTATTACTTGTAAAGCGTTTATGGAGTTTTTACGTTGACATTATTGTGCTTAGAATCGGAACAAATTAATAAGCATGTATAAAATTAATGTCATGAACTTTTTTGTTGCATAAATAATGTCACTGCATATTATTAGAAATATATATATTTAAAGCGGTGAACTTCGAAAATTCAGCAAAAAATTTAAACCCCTCTTTTATAAATTCCTTAATATTATTAATCTTAGTAAAAAAATTATTATTTTTTCACTAGATTGGTAAAAGTGAATAAAATTAAACATATATATATACACTGCTCAAAACAATTAGGGGAGCACATGATTTTAACAAAAGTAAGCAAAGATGTATACCAATAAGTAACATAAAATGAATCATCCATAATGTAAAGCCTACCAGGAAACGGAAGAAGAAAACTTTATATGCAAATCAAAGTTCATGACGTCAAAAACCAGAAAAAGGAGATAAGGGCAGAAATCGGGATGTTGCAGAAACGTCTGTTTTATTGCCGTAACTGTGAAATTCGATTGCGCAGTATTTTTTTTGAGACAAGGTTACTTGAGAATGTCTCAACAACGTGATTTACCGGAATCCATGATATGGCGTGTTATAGGCAGACTGGAATCCGGGCAAACAAAACGTAGTGTCGCGGATGCTGTTGGAGTCGCCAGAAGTGTTGTTGCAAGGCTGTGGAATCGATTCCAAGAAACAGGAAATGTTAGACGTCGACCAGGGGCAGGTCGGCCACGCGCCACTACATCAACTGATGACCGGTATATACAGTTAACAGCCCGTCGAAACAGAACAGAAAATTCTGCACAGCTGCAAAGACAGTTGCTCTTGGCAACAGGACGAAGGGTGTCCAGCCAAACAGTACGTAATCGGCTTCATGAGGGAGGGCTCTATGCACGTAGGCCAATGGTCTGCATTCCGTTGACCCCACGCCACCGTGCGGCCCGAAGAAGATGGGCTGCTGAACATCGAGATTGGGAGCAACATGATTGGAGCCAAGTGCTGTTTACAGACGAGTCCCGATTCAGTCTAGAGTGTGACACCCGACGTGTTCTTGTATGGAGGGACAGGGCACTCGAAATAACCCCGCATTCGTTCATGAAAGGTCACAATACAGAAGAGCTGGTTGGATGGTATGGGGGTAGAATCAGCATAGGCGGACGTACGGACCTGCATATCATTCGAAGTGGCAGTTTGACGGGCCGAAGGTATGCAGACGAGATACTTCGACCTCATGTCATCCCTTACGCTGGAGCCATTGGAGATTCCTTTGTTTTCCCGGATGATAATGCCTGACCGCATATAGCTCGTCTGGTGGAGAACATGCTTGAAGCTGAAACAATAGAGCATATGGAATGTCCAGCGTGCTCTGCTGACCTGAATCCAATCGAGCATGCTTTGGACATGCTCGGACGACGCATTGCTGCGCGACCAAGGCCGCGTGTTACTGTCCGAAACTTGGAGATTGCACTTCTTGAGGAGTGGAACAGTATTCCCCAAAGTCTGATCGATAAACTCATCGCATCCTTGGCAAACAGGTGTGCAGCAGTCTTAGCTGTTCGAGGAGACCACACGCCCTATTAAAACTCATGCATCATGTCTAAACAGTACCTTTTTTATCGTTTACATGTAACCAAATTGTTGCCCTAAATCATCTTTTCATGTTTTTTTCCATATTTTCAAAGAATTAAAGCTTAATTCCAAATTGTTTTACGCCTTTTTCCTGTATTGCGCATTGATACGCGTGTACTATGCATTGTATGCCAATACGTGGCTGTCTCACACGGTTTTCTTAACTTTTTTTGCTTGCTCCCCTAATTGTTTTGAGCAGTGTATATTAAAAGTATTCTTTACAAATTTTGTTTTTATTATATGTATTTATATTATGTATAGTTTATAGACAGTTTAAGCTGTACCTATCTACCAAAATTTAACCATGTGTTCTAACTTTTAATTAAGTTAGTGTATTTGAATAAAAGTTACACCAGTAGACATATAGATTTTAACATATGTTATCATCCACGAGATAGTACTATCAACCACACGCAAGAAATTAACCGAAATCTGATCTGGCAATTGACTTCCACACTACGCTACATGAGAAAGTGAAACTCAATTGAGAGAAGCAGTCCCTCATAATGTGTATTTCGAGGAATTAGAGCTTGCCTACACCTAACTAGATCGGAACATTTCCACTCAAGAAGTAAATGCCCATTATCATTAAACTACCCTGGATCCAATTAATCTACTATGCCAATGAGCTACTGACAACGAACCTACTAATGTTGATCAATCATCCGATGGCAAGGACACCATTTGAACTTAATAATTCTCTCTACAGTTTCACATAACTTCTAGTACAGACTCTGGGCTCAAATAGGTTTAATATATACAACATTTTTCATTATTTTATACAACAGTAGGTCTAAGTCATGAATCAACAACTCTCTTGCTTCTTCTCACAGCCGAAGACAAGTTTATATTACAATTAAAACTATAATAGAAATAGACACACTTAGTTATCAATAATCTAGTAAAGCTTCATTAATTATGCATAGCCTTAAAATAGTGTACTTTCAAATGTTGACAAAGTTATGAGTATATTAATGTTTCATCTTATGGAATGTCTTTGCTCAATGTGTTGATTACCCAGGCCTGCAAAATTGAAGCTTTAAAAAAATACAAGAAAAGTTTTCAGTGATTTTTATGCAGTTTGGTATGTTTGTATCGAATTTGAAAACCATTTTTTCTCATCCCCCTCAGGAATATTTGTAAACTGGATATCGATGTTTCTGATGAAATATTTTTTTGAAAATATTTCTATCCTACAACTTAGGATGTACTATCTAGCAACAGTAGTTTTTATCCAGTCAAATCCATATAAATATCGATTCTGTGTGAAAACCACTGTTGCCAGACTTCATGAGTTGCCTCTGGTTGAGAGAAAAACAACAAGTTCTCTCCCCTTTAATGTTTAAACTTTTTACATTCCATTAGGGTGCAGTTTTTTAGAAAAAAAATAACATACTATTTTAATTTATTTATATTAAGAAAATTTATATAAAGTAAATGATTGGCCAAGAGAAGTGACCTGTGAGAACTAAGTACATGAAATTTTGAAACAAATTTCAAACTCCCCTATAGGCAAAACAAAACAAATTTTCTATTTAAAGATCTATAATTTTTTCCTTTGTAACTACTTTTTGACGTTCCTCTTTTCTGTTCTATCTCAGGCATATCTTGTGTTAACATGCAACAGTAGTCGGCGAGCATGTTTTTGCACCATTTTTCTTGATATTTACGCTCCATGTCTCTGACGTCTTGGTGGAATCTTTCACCCTGTTCCTCGATGACTTATCCTAAATTTTTGTGGGAAAGTCTACAAATGAGTGAAGGAAATATTTTTTGACTCAACCAACCCAAGCCTCTTTTACCTTTGTTGTCAAGGTAGTCTCAAATTATTTATTCTTCATAAGCTTGCGGATATCTGGACCCACAAAGATTTCCTCTTTCTCAACTTGACTTCGGATAAACATGGGAACTTTTTGCAGAAGTATTGGAAACAATCGCCATTTTTTGGAATAGCCTTGTCAAACTGCTTCATTACATCCAATTTTATATGCAGAAGGGACCATTGTTCGGCTCAACTAAGCTGTTCCGAATCAGATTCTCGGTGTGTGGTTTAAGATTTTGTCTTTCTGTTTTAAACTAAATCCTGAGTAATTACGGTCTCACAAATGAAGTATGGACACTTGGTATATCTACCTTGTTGATCAAGAAATTTGGAGATAAATTTCAAATTACCGCAAATGGTTCAACCGTAAGTGACATATTTTATTTTGTAGAGGACGATTGTCAGGTTTTCAGAGTGTTCCTTTAAATGTACCGAGTTTTTAGCTCGTACAAATCCATACTAATTTCTGTAATGAAGAATGAAAGTGTAAAGCTCCTTAACGATGAATCTGTAAACAGTCTCTGTTCATCTTTACAGTAAGTGATAGTAAATTTTCTCATCAATCCAGTAACATCTGAAAAATAGACCAGATTCTTGTTTTCTCAAAGTACATAAGAAATTATTTTTCTCGATTCCTGTACCAATAAAAATAAGTTCATTTCACCAACAAGTTTTTTTTCTTTCTATCTGGAGCCCAATAATTCAGTTCCTTTTTCGAAAAGCGCATATTTGTAGACAAATCATTAAGTACAACCTGAGAGATGAACTGGGGTGAATCGTCTCCAAAGAGCTAATATTCGGTATCGAACCCTTGAATTTGAGGTGAAACTATTGGTGGAGAGAGAATGCGACGGGAAGGTGTCGCAGAGTGGTAGTCTGTATGTTTCACTAGGGTAGAGGAGGTCAGCCACAAAAATAAGAAATTCAACACTGATTTAAAGAAAAACTCATAAAAGTTCAAGTAAAATTGAATTTTTCAAGAAAGCATGAAGTGATAGGAATTTTTCATTCATATTTTTGGAATCATCACCAAGAAATAAATAAAGGTCTGCCATTATTTCCTTTGTAATTTTTCCATCACAGACCTGTGTTATCAGTATTGAAATTATCTACACTTTTTCAGATTGAAAAATTGTTTTATTTTACAATATACAACTTCAATTTTAATACTATAATTTGATTTCTATTAGTTAATAGATAGCTCTGCACATGTTAATATTACTGTAGAACTACATGTTGTGTGAATGAATTCATACACATTACACACATGCAACGCAGATATGTTCATGTGAAAATATTTACACTGCTTAATCACCTATTTCCCTCGGAAAACATAGCATATTCATGTAAAGTATTTAGTGGCATGTTATCAAAAGTAGATGTATTGGCTCTACAATAGCCATTAGGTCCGAACACCTAATTTGCATTGATGTAACCGCAGTCTCAGTAAGATGGCCTCTCGCATTGCTGATAAAATTAGTTCGCATTCATATAGAATGGATAATAAATGAAATCGTAATTATATTTTTCAAACTGCATTTAAATGAACCTTTGAAATACAGTTCCCATAACAATATAAGCCGCATTTACAGTGTGCAAATATTACAACCATATGAAGCATGATTATTAATGAAATATTTCTCTATTTTTGGAAGGGTGTAGAATAAAATTGAGTAATTGTTTTTAACAGTTTTTTTTTGAAGAAGGTATGCAGAGAAAAGTATGTGCATTGGATATTTTTTTTTAAAATAAACTGAAATAAAAACGTAAATATAATAATAAAGTCATTGATTAAAGCAATAAATTAATAAAACAAAAGAAAAAGCATAACAATAAAAGACATAAATTCTCACCTTCAAATTGTTAATATGTAAAAACTTTTAATAATTGCATTCATTGTTTAAGTAGATACATATAACTGAATGAAATTTTAATTGCGACTGACAGTCAGATGACATAAATTTTACTAAATAATCTCAGTTAATATAGAAAAATTCGAATAAATTTTTTCTTTCTTTGATTACACATACAAACCAACTACTAATATGTTTCCATTGTAAGGATACTATGAAAGTGATCTTAGATAATAATATTTAACAGGTGTTCGTTATGTTAAGCAAAAGATTTATTTGACCCAAACCCTGCCTAGAAAAAAATCAAATTATGAAACGAAACAAACGTGGCGATTTCACAACTGTCAAAAGATTCTCACAAGCACCATACTTCTTTCAATTACTTGAATAATTTCTGATTGCGTGTAAATTACTCTAATCCATCAGTAGATTGATAAAATGTTGCTTTATTTTTTACGAGTTTTATTTTAATCATGCAAAGTATGATAACATTTATCGCTTTTATAATATATTTTTGAAAAATTAGTTCTTTATTGGGGAAAGCAGATATTTGAAATGTGACCAAGCATATTTAATTGATTTTAACCTTTTGGTGGCGAAACATGCAGACTGTTAATTCTGACTATTTGTTTCCAGCTCTCAAAATCCAATAAGAACTCTGTTTATCTGCGTCATGTGGATCTCAATTCAAGTGGCATGTACCGATGCGAGATTTCAGCCGAGGCCCCGTCCTTCGATACTGCTGAAGCTGAGAAAGAGATGAAAGTCTTTGGTAAGTGACCTCTTCAGAAGTAGGAATTCGGGTAGAATCATTTAATGAACTTATTTAAAATTTATATTTATTTGTTTTTAGGTAATTGTGGTAGTGCACACCAAAATGATTAAATGACGTAATTTATACTACATCATTTGTGAAAAGTGCTTAAAAATCATCAAATTATTTATTGATATTTTGCACATTTCTCAATATTTAAAACCAACTTAAACATGAGCTAACCAAATTAAATATACTTTTTATTCTCAAATAAAAACTGTACGTTGAAAAGGCGTAATGATATTAAATTTAAATACATAATTTCTGATGAAATTTAAATAGTTGTATAAATACAAAATATACACATTAATTTTTCTTTTTAAAAAAAGAACTTTCAATTCTTTTCTTAAATATTTAAAAAAAATCCCGATAAAAATGGAATAATAAGCGAATAAATCTATATGTTCATTTTTTTTTGACCACACAAAGAATAATATACTTAAAAAAATTTTAGAGCATCTCTGTGTGTGATCATTGTTCATATTATTTAAGCTATTTGATAAAATTTTGACACATCCGGTTAAAATTACTAAGCCGATAATCATAAAACGTACAAAAGCAGAAATACACAAACTATATTCTCATAATTTTTATCCATTAACCTTTAAATAAACAAAAATAATTCGGATAAAAATGTGAGATAATATACATTTTAAAACTGATTTATTTAAAAAATAATCTTTTTAAGTATTACACATTTAAATGTGAAAAATGTTATTTTGAATAATATTTATTTACTGAAATGCATTTTTCTAAATTTTATTAAGGTATCCGTCTACGTTCGGAACCGTGATTATAAAAAGGCACATAAATGGATAATTTTCATGATATTTAGTCACTTAGATTAGAACACATGTATAAAATTGTTTTCAGGACATTTTGACAAAAAAAAATTATTTAAATACAATATTTCAGCTAAAAATTAATTTAGAAACCTCGTTTTTCAAAATATTCTCCTTTTGTGAAAAATGCTTCTGTTAAAATAATATTTTGTCTGTATATAGCTCAGACCTCTGTACAGAGGCTCAACTATGATTTTTGAAAACTTCACATCATTTTCAGAGTTACAACCATTTGAAATAATTATCCGCGTTTTTTTCTTAAAATTTCTCCCCTTTGTTGTCGTAAAACATGGATAAACCTACTTCTATGTTATATATTTCAAAAATTCTAGTTGAGCCTCTGTACAGAGGTCTGAGATATATACAGGCAAAATATTATAAAAGAAGCCTTTTTCGCAAAAGGAGAATATTTTGAAAATGGGTCATTCTATGTTCATTTTTGGTCAAAATATTGTACTTAAATAATTTTTTATATTAATACTATTCTTAAAACAATTTTATATACATTTTCTAATCTAAGTGACACTAAATATCATAAATATTATTCATTTATACACTTTTGCAAAATCCCGGTTTCGAACGTAGTCGGATCCCTTACATCTAAGCACTTTTTATTAAAAAAAACTACGACTATTCTTTATGGAATTGGGTGACATTTATGTGTCTTGAAATGTAAAAGCCTTTTATAAATTGTATTAAGTTTTATTTTTGAAAATAGTAAGTATACTTGATAGAATCCGAGAAAACTGCTGTGGGTTATCGCTATTATTTATTATTCGTATGGTAAGTTATATATTTTTTAATAATACAGTCCAAACCCATAGAGAAGTAAAATTTTCAATTCATTGAAAAAGGTAATCAACTTTTTCGGTACCTTTACATTTTTATATCTTTTTTTAAAATTAGAAAAAGGTCAGGTTCTTATCTTACTAGTAATCTATTGAAATTAATGAATACCGAATTTTAAATACATGTAAATGGTAGGTATATTTCTGTAATTCTTTAGTTCATTTAATATAGTTATTTACTTTGTGTTGATGGTATCCGATGGATATATTGAATATTTTTTCAGTTTGTTATACATTCAAGTATTTCTAAGAAACATTATAATTAAGGATGTGTATTTAGTGGTTTAAAGTTTATTTTATGAAATTTAATTTATATATTTGTTGCTATATTTATATGTGTATATCTTGGGATTCTAGAGAAAAATGTATCAGCCACCATTTTATTACTTTATAAAGTAAATAGTACTCAAATTTTAATGTAACTAATTTAGTTATTGAGAGACACAGTGAGAAGAAATGTAATTTTTTGAGATTTATAAGTCACAGAATGTATTTCTGAAGTAAAAAATGAAGACTCTTAGAAGAACAGATTTAAATAAATTTAATTACGTGTTTTAGTATTGTTCTTTAATCATATAGCAATAACCGCAACGAAATAGTTCAATAATGTTAGTTTGATTTTTTTTTGAAAAAAAAAATTATTTAATGAATTTCTTTTCGCACATGGTTGGAAATGTTTTTAGCAACAATTTTAAAGTAACTACTTGATTATCTTTCAAATATAGTCATACACAATGCTTTGGGAGAAAAAAATTAATTTGGTTCTTATTAGCTAGTAAAACTCCGAAAAACCGTTGTGAATCAACTATTTTATTTGCTGAGTTAAATAATTAGAAGATAACTTTTTATGGATCTTGTTCACTTGGAAATTTTAGGCATTTGAAACCATAGTAGAATATTTCAATCTCTAAAACTTTAAATAGTTATCATTCAAATGTAAGACTGATGTTAATCAACCTTCGAATGTATCTTCTTAGCGATATTGTAGGCAATATTTAGTAAATTATTTAGCACTGCAATGAAAAATAAAAATGAATCCTAGGCATAGAACTTAAATACAAACAGATTTAAAATAAATAGCACAGTTTTATATAAAAATTGTGAATAAATAGTCGAATAGCTAGAAAAATGCTTTTCTAGCTTATTCGAGAAGCAATTATTTTTTCAAACCAGCTGAACGTTGTTATTAAAACAAGCATTAATGTGAATTGGGCATCTCAAACTGCTTAGAATTAGACCAAAAATACATTTTCTTTATTACGCAGTTATTGCTCTTTTGAGCGTGGCCTATCATATTCATAAAATAATCTCAGCTTAAGGAATGTTCAATAATGAAGGGTGGGTCGAATGTTCTTGTTTCTTTTCCAGTTCTCCCATCCGAAGGACCAACACTGACCGGAGGCAATCAGGAATATCGTATTGGCGACACTGTAGTTGTGAATTGCACTTCCGCCAAATCCAAACCAGCTGCCACCCTGCGTTGGTACATCAATGATGAACTAGTGAGTAAAACAGTATTGGTTTTATTATCACGTCATTAGATTAGTATATTTATATAATTTAAACACTAATTATAATTTAAACACTAATTATAATTTAAACACTAATTATAATTTAAACACTTAATTATAATTTAAACACTTTCCACTTGCATGACTTAAAATAAAAGCATTTATATACATTGTACATCCTTAATAATGCAATTTTAAGTCCCCCTCCTCCTGAGAGGCGAGTCTTTATATAATTTAGATCTTAAATTTATTACTTCATTTTTGAGAATTATAAGAACTAATACAATCAAATTTATTAGATGAAGAGAGAGATTAGTGTATTAGAGATTTATTAGGTTAGAGTTATATATTACTTTGTCACCATTTTAATTTATAAAAAGTGATTAATACTAAAATCATCAAGCGGGAATAAATCACATACGTCAAATATATTTGAAATGGTGGAGGAGAATTACAGAGCGTAGATGAAAACTCTTATTAAAAATATAAGTAGATAAGAAAAAAAAGTACAATGTTTCATGTGTTGTTGCCTGAAATGAAATTTAATAAAGTAGTTAGTTTTCGGAGTTGCTTTTCCTCCAGCTCCCTAAGAGCTTTTTCTAAATCCACGCAAAGGTTTGGAATCCCCATTTCTACCACATGCTATTAAATACAAAATCTTGCAACAATATTCTATTCAATTAAGGATAAAACCTTTTTCTTTAAGAGCAATGGTGTTTTAGAGGTCAAGATTGTGAGCTTCTAGCTCGATGATAGCGAATTCGAGATGTTAGCTCGAGCCCTGATTCATCAAAAGAAGCAACGACGATTTATCTGACAAGGAGAGGGCACGACTAAGGAAATTTATTTGGGATCGAGACTTGGTGTAATAGTAGTACTACTTTAGGGTGTTCACCCCTCAATGTAATTCCGCCCAGTGGTCAGTCAATTCGAGGATATCAGCCTTCGAAATTCATGCTAAGCTTTTATACAATTAAATTTTAATTTTCCGCACCGAGATCGTAGCTTGATTGGTAAATCGTCTGTTTACTATGCGCGAGGTCTGGGTTCGATTCCACGCGATCAACTTTTTTTCTTCAATTCATTTAATTATTTTTTTTAATTAAATAAATTTATTTATGAAAGGTTTATTAACTATCACGTGATATTTTACAAAAAAATTAGTTACAAATAGTTTTATAATGGGAAACACAATATATACTTTAAATAAAATATAACATAAAATAATTTATGAAATATATTATATACTAGCTGGTATACCCGTTCTTCGCACGGGTGGACTGAAAAATTAAACAACACAGATTGAAGGATAAAGAAGTTTTTAATGAGTTAATTTTACGTGAATTGCAAATTAAACAAAAAAGGCTTTTTGCGTAGCTCAGCTAAACAAAAAAAAAAGAAAGAGAGAGAGAGAGAGAAATAAAACACCTTTGTTAAATTTTAAGTATGTAGATCTAATAGCTGATAAAAAGGATTTTTTTTTTATTTATAACTCCCCGTAACACTCTTGAGGGTCGATTTTTGAAAATACCTTCCTAAGTTGATCTCTGCTCAGCAAAAAAGTAACACATTGTTAAAAGTTTTGTGTAATGAACGCTTAAAATAGTGTAAATAATTTTTATCTGAAAGTATAATACATTAATATTACCTTCTGTAGTATTTATTTTATGTTAAAATTATAATATTCGCAAGTAACGCGGTTTTTTAAATTATAATGACGATTCAATGAAAAACATAGCGAAATGTTAACGATAGAGTCAAGTTGCCAAATGCCTAGCTACTTTCATAACTCGAGCTTTGTAAGACCCGCCGTGTAGGGGGGGGCGATGCACGTTAATACTTTATCCAACCGCATTATGATTTACTGCAGTTTTTTTCATACAATATTTTTTTTGGATCACTACATTTAAAATTAAGGGATATACATAAACAAAATAATCCACTTTGGAAAATTTAATCCGTTAGAGCTAATAAGTTAAAGATATTCCATTGTACCTATTGCTAATAGTACATGTAACAAAAGTTGGTATGCATTTTTTAATGAAAGCGATATTTATTTTTTTAAAAAAATAATTGAACTCAGAATTTTATACATTATTTAAGGAATTTTCAATAAACATTCATAAAAAGAAGTATTTTAGGAATACCAATCACGTTAACGTAAAATTCATACCAACTTTTATTATACATAGTTTGACGTACTTGTAAATAAAATTTCATGCGTGTACGTAAATTTGTGTAGGGGAGGAATAGCATTTTAAAATCACTTCACAAATTTTAAGTTTTTTACTTAAAAAATTACATGGCTAGCTTTTTATGAAATTTTGAGCATAAAATATGTTTAACATAGTATACATACATAGGGACAACAGAAAAAATTTAAAAGTCCTTAAATTAAAAATTTTTGCTTAAATCGTACCATGTCTCCTTAATAAAATGATATTTTTTGACAAGATATTTATTTCAAGCAAATTTATATTTTAGGGGGAAAATGCAATGAAAAATCTTGGTCATAGATAAAAAATATTCTCCGCGTACAAAGGAATGTTTTTCTCAATCTCAAAATGCAATTAAAGTTTTGAGCTGAATTTTAAAAATATATAATTTTGAAAAATCTTATTTTAGGAACAATAGTTATAAAACGTTTTTTGTAACATAAGCCATATTTATGGTTTATAACAAACTTTTATTTCCTCTTGAGTTAATTTAATTAAGGAAAAGTTTTTTAAACATATGTTCCTAGATTGTAATACTAATTGAAAAGATCAATTTTAAAATTCAAATTAGCATATATGGTAAATAAAAAACTAAGTATTACATATTATAAACAAAAAATGATGGATTTCCTTAAATAATTCTTGCCATTTTCATTTCTTTATGGACTATAAATATTAAATTATTTTAAAAACTCCAGTATTGTTTATTGCTTTATAAAAGACTAGCTGGTATACCCGTTCTTCGCACGGGTGAACTGAAAAATTAAACAACACAGATTGAAGGATAAAGAAGTTTTTAATGAGTTAATTTTACGTGAATTGCAAATTAAACAAAAAAGCTTTTGGCGTAACTCAGGTAACAAAAAAAAGAGAGAAATAAAACACCTTTGTTAAATTTTAAGTATGTAGGTCTAATAGCTGATAAAAAGGATTTTTTTTATTATTTATAACTCCCCGTAACACTCTTGAGGGTTGCTTTTTTAAAAAACCTTCCTATGCTGATCTCTGCTCAGCAAAAGTAACACATTGTTAAAAGTTTTGTGTAATGAACGCTTAAAATAGTGTAAATAATTCTTATCTGAAAGTATAATACATTAATATTACTTTCTGTAGTATTTATTTTATGTTAAAATTGTAATATTCGCAAGCAACGCCGTTTCTTAAATTATAATGACGATCCAATGAAAAACATAGCGAAATGTTAACGATAGAGTCAAGTTGGCAAATGCCTAGCTACTTTCATAACTCGAGCTTTATTAGAGCTTTGTAAGACCCGCCGTGTAGGGGAAAATGCACTTTAATACTTTATCCAACCGCATTATGATTTGCTGAAGTTTTTTTCATACAATATTTTTGGATCGCTACATTTAAAATTAAGTGATATACATAAACAAAATACTCCACTTTGGAAAATTTAATCCGTTAGAGCTAATAAATTAAATAAAGATATTCCACTGTAAAATTAATTATATATACCGTTCACTTAAAATAAGTAGTCAAATCATTTTCTAAGGTCTTCATTAACATACAAAAACATAAGACACTTAAATTTTGACAAATTATTTTTTCCGCTAAAATACTCATCATGGAACCCGTGCTGCGTTACTTGACTATGGTTCAAAATTACGTGATCCGTTGCCAAAAGCCCTCTTAATATTCACTCACTCCCACACTCCAAGAAATACAGAACAATAGTTATTGCGTTTTTAAGTGTAAAAATAATTATATCTGCCTATTCAATTAAAATTATAGCGTTATAATTAACTACTAACCACAAATAAATTTTGAAATTTTGTCCAAATGATGCAGTGTGAAAGAGAAAGCTTATTTACTTTAAGTATCAGAACTGATAAAAGCATTTATTTGGAAAAAAGATCAATTTCTTACTACCAATTGTGCATAAGATGTTATATAAAAAAAACATTAAAATAAAGAGAGATTTATAACAACCTCTCCCTTCAAAACTTAGTTTTATTCTGAAATTAAAAAATAGTTATTATATCAGAGGAATTAATTAGAAGCGAGCACCTTGCGTAGCCAAAACAAAAAAGGTTTTCACAAACAAAAGATAGATATATGCAGACGTGGTTTTTTTTTTGCAGCGCATGCCAGAATTGCTAGCAGAAGACAGAATTTTTTCCTACTTACTTGACAAATATCGTTATATTTTTGACACTTTTCCCAAATCTTTATAAATTATAGCCTATGTGCTATTCTGATGTATAAGCTATATTACTGTAAAGTTTCATTAAAATCCATTCAGTAGTTTTTGCGTGAAAGAGAGAGACCAACAAAGATTTTCACAAACTTTCACATTTATAATATATATTAGATTAACACGGAATCAGTAAATTAGAATTATTTATACATTGATGACATTTAAATGTAAAAATCTACATATGTGTATTCCTTATATATTCAACGAGAACTCGGACTTAATTACACATTTCAAGCCATACTGAATATAGATAATAAGATGTATTTTTAAAGAAATTGCACTGGAAAGATTTTTTTTCATTGAATTACGGGAACATATATGCATGTGTGTATATTAAATGAATATATTTTTTTCAATAATTTATATGAATATAATTGCATGAAACATTCTTTGGGATGCTACAATGTTTGAATAACATAGGGAATATAATCATGTTAACAATTTTACAACACGAGAGCTGTAAATTTAATTTTAAATACACGAGTTTTTCTTACGAATTACCTCAGCGTATCATTTTTCACTTCAATAAGTTACTTTAATCGTGTTGTTCAAATAAAGAGTAACACATGTTCACACATGTACAGTATTGAAAAATAAATTTGTATATATACTTTTTCTAAAGCTATACGCGTGGTTTAGATACATATATATATATAAAGGTTTTAATATATCTTTTTAAATTGATAAAAAAATCTCAAAATTAATATTTAGTACAGAATTTGCGATTTTATTAATATAAAAATTCATTAAGCTATTTGGATTTTTTTTAAACTTTTAAATGATATACACGAACTTTACGTTGGATAAAATAAAATATTTATTTTAATTAACCAAACTTTTACTTAGCTGTTTTACAATATGAAAAGTATTTAGTATAAAATTATTAAAATGTATCATAAAATAACTACATAAGTTATTTAATAAAAGTATAAAATAACATTTATGAGCAATATATCTGTTCTTATTCTTCGGAGACTTTCAAATGTCTACGTCTCAGAGACTAAAAAACCTCACTAAAATATTTAACGTATTTAAATTTTTCGAAAATAAAAATGACATAAAATAAATCGTCCCGAAAACAAAGTATAAAACATTTTATTTTCTTCAGAAGTAGCAAACGATATAGAAAAAGCCGATGCAGTTAATCGATTTAAAAATTCCGATGATAGTAATTCAAAAAGAAAGTCAAAACAATATTTTAAAGTAGACTTTCAAAACTATCATCTAGATATATTATTTTACATTCAATACTGAAGTTCATGAAGCCTAACCCATAGTTTAACTCATTGTTTATTGCTTTTGAAAGCAAAGCAATATTGAGAAATACATTGTCAGCATTTATTTATAAGCTGTTATTGTAGTTTTGAGAAGTAATTCAGAAAAAAAATGACAGTCAAATTTTTCTGTTGCAATAAATAAAAATATGTTCCCTTTGAATATCCTTTAAATTGTTTAGTATAGAATTTTCAACTTTCATCGAAGAAGTCCATCTAATTTTGTTTCTACACGATATATACGTTGTCGAAGAATACATGGTAAAAATATATAACCATCGATTGAAAGGTAGGATGGGCTCCAGTTCGAAGGTATCAGGAAAATAATACACAGTCCGATCATGAGTTTTTATATCAAGATCTTAACATATTTTATTTCCTAAAGATTGTACATTTATAATACAATTTATCATTTGAAAAGTTAAAAAAATATTCATGAACAAAATTTTGGCAAAACAATACGAGTCCCACATAAAAAAAAAATTATTCATCGTCACTTTCTGACAATAAACGCATGCATTTGCTATCACTAGAAACGTCTTTCTTGTTGATCATGTTCCTTTGACGAAATTCTTCGCGAAATCTCTAACCAAATTAGTCCTTGCATCCTGTGGTGCTGATGTTTCTGTGGATTTAAGAATGAATTCAGTAATTAATAGCTGTGTTTATGTTTTGGTAGGCTATTGTGTTTGTAGGCATAGTATTACTTTAGATTATGGGAAATCTTGACAATTGGAGATTGGGTTACATTATCCATTACATGCATCGTGTTAAATCAAAATCGTGTAAAAGCAGAATTGCTTGTATTGTATAGAATCAATTCTGTATTTTTATTGATTACATAGTGCCAATAATAAACGTTCCTTAAAATTTATTTTTTAAAATGTAATTTTTTAAAATTGTTATATGTCTAACCTAGGTATCTAAACATTTTATTCAGAATCATATATATACCTGTATATATTTGTATACATATATAATCAACTACTGAAATTAACCAATTAAGATATTTTTTCTTCATCGAATACATATTAAATTCAAATCACTAGTTTTTTTATTGTTTAAAAGGTCATTTTATTTATGTATCTACCGTTTAGAAGCTTTCTTACTTCTAAAGTAGTAATTTAAAACTGGTTTAGATAGAAATAAATTAGTATTTGTGCAATTGCTAATAATAATTTGCTTAATAGAAATGCTTCAGTATTTTTTTAAATATAATTAAACTTGAAAGTTTTAGTGCAGGTTAAATTTTTTAAGAAATAGAAAATCATAGCATGTTTTTAAAATCAGTAACGCATTTTATTTGATGAAATCAATGTCGCAATAAGTGTACAGCAATGTTATAGAAAAATTCTCATTTTGAGTGAACTCTTTTGTCACATAAACCATTAATTTGGAATGCACTTTCAACTGTTCTTTAAATGATTTTGGGCTGCTTTAGATAAACTCAGTTGCAATTTTTTGTGTGTTATGAGTTACTTAAAACTAAAGTAAAGTATTAGAATAACATTTGGAAATTTCTTGTTTTTTAGAAAAATTAGAGGAAACAAATATACTATTATGCATACAAGTTTTGGAATGAATTGTTTTGAAATCATGTTTATGAACATGTTTCTAATTTGGCTTGTAGTACACGTACATTTGATCAGGAATAGACGTGTTAACAAAGTGAAACTTTGTATGACAAATTTTGTAAAATGTAGTGTCTGATGAAGGTGAATTAAAAAACCAGAACATTTTATAAAATAAATTGCTTTTATTAGTATTGTTAAAGTATAAAATACAAGGTAATCCATTCATGTTGCGAGAAACACGTTTTATTATTTATAGCACTTTCTCGAAACAAAACCCTCTTTTTGAAGATAAAATTATAAACATTTGGCTCCAATGTAATTCGGTTTCATTCCTTTTTCAAGCTTTGCTTAATCTGCAGATTTCTATACGCATGACAATAAGTAAATTTAATTCATTTTATTCCAAATTTAATGTTTATTTAGACGTAAACTATTCATTTCAATTCGTTCGGAAAATAAACTGACGTAACTCCTCTCATTCTATAAGATCACAGCATTTCTAATAACAAGTCTTCTTTACGCAATATTATCATGAAATTAAAATTTAACTTAATTATTCATAAGAATGTGATAAATATCTTCCTCGGTTGTATACTTAAATTTCTGATTTCGAAAAATTTAATAACCACTAGGAAGCTATTTTTTTGAGTGTCTATATTTATATAGACACACTACTTTATATTTATTCCTTTGGTCTCGTCTTCAGTTATTCATAGCATCCATAGAAAATTTTAGGATAAAATTCAAATTCTAATACGCATTTCTTAGGTTTAAATGTATTTTCTGGCAAACGCACAGCATTTCTACACCCTACGAAATCCGTCTTTCCTTACGATTATCCTCGTGTTTCAAGATATCAAAAAGTTATCACAAAATTATACTACATACTTTTACCCAAACAAATCCTGCCCATAATATTATTGGATAGAGTCCATTACCGCAAGTTCACATTTACTCAGCATCGTTATGACAATTTAACGACAAAAATTCACTTACTGGAAGTTTTAGAGACAGGTACTCTTCCATTACATCTATCAAAGAGGATATTTCCATGTTTGTTTGAGACTTCATATTTAATAACTGTGTATGACAGGCATAATTTTCACGTCATTTGTAGAATATTAAAACTGAGATGATGCATATTTGTTGAACTTCATAAAATTCCCTTCAACATTTTCGAGCAATGATTTCGTAAGCCTTGCATTTTCATTTATTTATTACTTGTACGCTTGGAAATATCGAAACTAAATGTAATAGCTAAAATTTTATCTTAGACATGTATAACTTTGTATTAATATATGTAACCCACATGTATTAATTTAAGTTTTACATTACTTCCTGGAAAATATATGTATACTTTATTTTCATTAGTATCTTTGTTGGTATGATATTTAAATTTTAATTTAATTAGTCATACCAAGATTAGTCAGAGAATTCCTATTGTTTTGAACTACAGATTTATATTATCACGAAATATTATATTTCTGAAATAAATGACAATGTGTTTCAAAAATATAACATACTTTTCGATTGTAATTTCATAAAAGTTCAATGAATAATTTGTTCCATTTTAAAAATTCTTCCTTTCTAATTGCTGTAAAAGCTGTTACTAACAGTAGGCTTTTAAGATATTTGAATACAGTTTTCAAATGTGTTTAAATAAGCTATTAAGTAAATGAATTATGTAGTCGTTAATTTACTTAGATTTGCTATTTATTCAGAAATTTTATTATATTAATATTTCAATTAATCAACTTTTCGATTTTAAATATAAGTACGGTATGAAAGAAGATACCAGATTAAACAGCAAATAATAACTTATATACTTGTACTTCATAAACACATGCGTTTCAAACTTGAATTTTGTAGGATGAAGGTTTAACGATTTTAAAGGGGTTTTCTTAACTTACATTTCTACCAAAAAATATAATAAACATTTTAATTTTGGAGCTTTAAAAATTACTTCTGATAAATTCCTTCTTCTGAAAGAAAGTAACAATTATGCATGCAGCTCTCATTACTTGTAGATAAAGGAACACGAGGAACTTTTTTTTTAGGAATAGTTATGAATAGTGGAATAGTGTGAAGCGTTGCGTGCAAAATTTATAAAATATGCTCCCTCGTGTACAGGAATTCAATTTACTGTTTCCCTCCATTTTAGTATTTAGATAAAACGGCGTAATCAAAGTCTCATCAAGCACCATCCATCAGCATTTCAAAAATAAGAATCCTCGTAATGGTTTCCGCATCTTTAAGGTTTCAAATTTCCATCACCAAATAGAACTTCTTTAAAAAAATCGCTTATGACCTACTTAGCACATTAGCGATGCATTTCCTTTCGAATTGGGAGTCTTCTTTTAATTTGACTTTTTAAATGCGCCAAGAATGTGGATTAAAAACATTCATCCCGATATCCTCTTCACATTTCAAATGTGGGATCTTGAAGAAAGACTCGAGATGGTTGTCTTCAAGGAGAAATTGAGAAGCCTTAAATAAACTAAATGTTTCGTATGCAAAGGTAAAAATTGCTAAAATTAAGAGATACTTGTTTGAAATAAAATAATGGCTAAGTGCTCTTTTTCATTACTCACTTTTCCATTCCTTTCAGGGCAGGTTGTTACTTTTATGAAGTTTTCTTTTCTTTGAATGTACCATATTACCATATTAGGAATGATATGCCCAAGTTTACATCTCTATACTTTTTTTTAATTTCTTAGTGAGATGTTAATATTTCACTTATGAAATTCTTGTTGGATTTTCGATTGAAGTAAACTTTGATATCCAAATGGAATCTGATGGTATTATTTTTAAATAATAATTTCATGACTTTATACGCACTTCAACAATTATGGTAAAACATTGAAAGATTATTTCTTTCAATGTGCCTATGCATTATGAGTAATCCAATACTATTTTAGAGAATAAGAGTAGATAGGGGGTTGGAGTTGCTTTTATATTTTGAAAAAAAAAATGTGTGCACTGGTTATCATAAGTTAAGGAAAAATCCCAAAAATGCCGATAACTGAAAAAGTTATGCGTAGAATTTAATGAAACTTATACACCTTATATACAGCACATAGGAAGGTATAAAATAACACAAAAGGAAATTCCCAAATAATTATGGTGCCTTAGAAAATCGTATGTGTCAGTTTGTTATAGAAAAAGCACTATTTTTAACATGGGGTATGATTCCCCGAAAAGCAATACAGCACATGCAGCGATGTGTGATGCTCTCAATTATGCAGTCTAATTTTGTAGGAAGTGTTAGTTATCGCCTTTCCAAGGCAGCTGAAAGCGTGGCTAGGGTCTTATGAGGAAGATTGAGAGCAGCTACACGTCGTTTTAGAGCGTCTCAAACATGCTTGATAGTGTTAAGTTCCGGTGATCAAGCTGAACACTGTATGCGCTAAATTGCTTCCTGCTCAAAATAAGCATCCACGACGCAAGCCCTGTTTAGTCTCGCATTATCGTCGCAGTAGCACGAAAACAACACCTATTGACCCGGGATAAGGACGCACATAAGCATGAAAGATGTAATCTCTATAGGTGGGAGCATTAGCATTTAAACGGGGAAAGACTTTGAGGTATGTGCGTTCACCCAAGGAGATACCACCCCAAACGCAGACATTGCCTGATCCGAATGCATCTCTTTCACGAATTTATAATGTATGAAAATGAGATCCAGGTTATCTTCAGATAATGAAAACATTCCTACGATCATTTTCGAGGCTAAACCTGGACTCATCCATAAAGAGAACAGCTTTCCATTTATCACGTGTCCAATGAACATGTTGACATGCCCAATGCAAATGTTCCCGAATATGGTGAGTGAGGCGCAAATGGCCGGTCGCCTTGCATGAAGACCACGTTCGTGAAGCCTGTGACTCCTGATTGACCTTGCTACCAACCTTTCAGAGCTTCAGAGAATCTAAATTCAGCAGGAGGTGTGGTTCTATTCCTTCGTGCACATAATGACAAATATATGTCATCAACATTCATGGCAACTCTGGGACATCCATTTTCATGCTGCTTACAAATAACCTTTTTTAACTGTATGACCTCTACTTTGCATAATGTAATATCGTTCAGTTTCTTTTACTTAACAACATATTCAAACTTCATTAGGATTGGCTTATATTTTTGGGAGTTATCACTATTTTTGTGATTTTCCTTAATTTATAACAAGATTATGTGAAATTTGCTATTTACTAGATGGTTATAAGGGACACATTAAAAAGATGAAAAAGAATTGTACTCCAAAGTTGTTTAATAAATGGAACCAAGAAATATGATGTAGGTCAAGTGTTCACATATTTGCAGTAAAATGTTAGGATCACTCATCAACTCACTTGTTGGTTATTTATTAAAAGGAAACAACAAATTAACATGAAACAGATAGTATGTAAACAGGCCTGTATTGTACAGTGAGGAAACAACCCAAATGAATTTGTATAAAAATATACAGTGTGAACCAAAAGTCTTTCCCAGCTTATAAAAAATTCATTGCAAACTAACCATTTATGAAGCAAGTCCAGGAACTAAGTACCGATTCGTTCTACCTTAAGCGCAGTGGTAGTATCAGAGTTGAAACTTCACGCTCATAATCTGCGTTTGATCAGTGACGCCATTATCACCAAATTGTGTTGTTTTTACACGAGTTAGTGAGAGTTGAAAAAGTTTAACCGATTGAAACTGCGATCCATTTTTTGAACGCTAGAATGTTAAGCCAGTTGAAATTCATCGTCAACTTGCACAAATTTTGTGGTCAAAATGTCATAAGTGATGGCATGTTGAGAAAGTGGAGAATTCAGTGATGGGCGCACCACTGTTCATGACGAAGTACGGAGTGGGTGGCTTTCTGTTGTCCATGAGGGTTTGGTTGAAAGAGTAAATGACAAAATTCATGAAAACAGACGGTTTACAATAAGGTTTCTTTTTGATGACGACACACAAACCGCTGTTCAGCAATGGCTTTTCTCTTCATTGGTGCCATCTTTCTTTGAAAAGGGTATAGAAACGTAGACAAATGCCTGAATAATAGCTGATAACTATGTAGGAAAATAGTTTCCAACATGTTCTTTCATATAAGGATAAATTTTGTTTTGAAAAAAGATTATTTTTATGCAACTTTTTCCAAAATTTCACTTAGTTTCCGGACACGTATCGTAATATAATAATGTAACTTATGTATCATTGGATAGGTCAGTTTCGGTAGCTTAGTTGTGCTGTACATGGCGTGAATACTCCTTCAAGAGAGACTTGAGAGAATATTTGTGAGAAAAACAATTTTTTTGCCGAAATAAATCGATTCAACAGAAAACCCAACGCGTGGTTTCTTGAAATAAAATCGTCCATTAATTTTCAGTATAAAATTCAACATTGTTATGGAAGTAAACCTCTTGGTGCAAAATCATTAAAGAGAGAGTGTTTAGAGAAATATGTAGCGTTATGGATCATCCTAGAAATGGTGTGAGTCAAGTTGACATTGGACGCGAACCTCTTAGACATTTTCTGAGGGAGGGGGACACGTTGAAAATTATTGAGGTAAATGGTCTTATAAAAAAGTTAATAATAACGCAATATATCAAATACACATACCTAATTTTGAGCTTCATAAATATGTATGATCAAGGCAAGGCTTTTGGTTCACCCTAATAAGTTGCATTTACTCATGCGTATTTAGGTGTTGAATTTTAAGGAATCAGTGATACTAGTTTGT
The DNA here is from genome assembly GCA_019973935.1 of Trichonephila clavipes. NCBI lineage: Eukaryota > Metazoa > Arthropoda > Arachnida > Araneae > Nephilidae > Trichonephila > Trichonephila clavipes. The sequence continues at coordinate 2,229,951 of BMAU01021357.1, forward strand.
CGATGCAAATTCTTTTTCATCAAGAAGTACATTTCAAACGAGCATTTATGACAGGAATAGGATTCCTCAAAAAATCATTCATCTACGAATTTGATAAATCGGGGTATATTATTGCATTTTATTAAATATTACTAATTCATATTTACTCAGTTTGAAAAAACATTTTTAATGACTTTTATATATGTTACTTGTGTCACATTAGCATTAACGATGCTTGTGTGAGAGGTCTTAAGATAAATTCATGATTATATGTAATTTACTAAAAGTAATGCTTCCCAAAACAAAATATTAATTTTAAATTAATATTTTATTTTGGGAATTAATATTGAAGTCATAATTAATACTAAAGTCAAACCAATATCAAAATGTAAAAGTATTACAATTTACAATTGAATACAGAAGCTGTACATGATTCTCAAATAATTGGATATTAAAATAACCAACATAAGTAGGTAACAAAATAATTAGAGTTTTTCGGAAATGAGTGTTAATTCTTCAACGAACTCAACGATATCAAAAAACAAATTATCCATGTGATTAATACCTGGGTTAATATTTTTAAAATGCTTCATTTTTGACAACAAAATTCAAATTTTTTAAAAAGTAAAAGTTCTATTATACATAAAATTTTAAATAACTCATATTTTAAAAAAATATTATAATTAGAATAAACATGCATAAGTTTAGCATTTATTATTCCTTGTATCTAAATAATAAATATTGATCAGAAATTTTTGTGTGTGAATAATGAAATTACAAATTTAATTAAACGCCTTTATTTGATGGTAGCTGCAATTAAGTGCGTTCAGTGTTTTATGAAATCGAAAAATTTCAAAATAGCCCGGAAAAGATTAAAAAAGTGAATAGTTTTAAGAGAAGTAGAAAAATATATGTTAAATAATAATTGGAAATAGATCTATTATTATAATTTTCAAAAAAAATATTTCAAAGTATTCTACGACAACAAAACGACCCGAGAATGTAACAAGCATACTATTTGTCATATCTCTTTTTTCCTTCCTGTTTTTAACTTTCTTTTTAAATATCTTAAAAGTAAAGAATTAGAAAAAATATTTGGTAGGATATTTTGACTAATTATTAATATACTATTCTGCGCCTATGATTGGCATAGTTTCTCCCCATATTTTCTTAATTAGAAATTTCGAAAACAATTTAATAAATTTTTAAGAAGAAAATTTCCTATGTTGAACTTGAAATTCATTAGAAATTCTGCTGAAACTATTCTTTGACTAAAAGGAGAAAACGTAGTGATGCAATTTAATTGTCTTTCAGAGTTAAATGAAAATAACTCTCATATCTCTATATTTGATAACAATGTCTTAGATATTTATGAATATATATAATTTAAAACCATTTAGAATATATTTCGTATTCCAGGAAATTATAGGAATTTTAATCAGTAACTAAATTCGTATAGTGCGCGTCAAAAATACAACAATTTCGAAATAAAACTTTAAAAATGTGCTTCACTTCATTGCTTTACCACTTATGAGCAAATATTTGCATTCTTAAATGCACGGAGCACAAAATTCTATTTTAAAATTTGTTCTAAGCCATTGAGCTTACAAATAGCTCTATGATAACCGTGTTAATATTTTAACCCATCTGATATAGTGGCTAACGAAGCTGACTACTGTTCCGTTGGTTCTGCGTTCGAATCTCGCCGAATGCACGAATATTTGTAAAAATATAGTGGCCTTGTGGCTTGGGAGTACTCAAAATAACCGTTGAATTTCAAGTCTTTCGTGAGGTTGGTGGCATTGGAAGAGAAGTGGGAGGCTCTCTCTGTGTGTGTGTGTGGATGTTCCCTAGGGTGTTCTTCAAAATTGGTGTGGATTAAAGTCAAATCACACTGTCGACTGTGTGACTCAAAGCTACGGTTAACGATAGGCATTTATCCAGCCACTTATCGCGATGAATTTCGTCGATCTTGATCTGATGTTACTGTCGATCAGGTGAGATAAGTAACGACAGCATAGTTTACATACAAAATTATTTCCATGCAATTTTTTCCAAAATTACTCTAGCAATTATTCCCGAAAACTATTTCTGAACTTAAAAGTAGTTGTGGGTTGTTGTTTCTGCGCTAATGATACAAAATGGAAAGTTGTGATAATTATCACTGGGGATGAAATAATAAAGTTTTGGAATATGATAGCAACACATTAGTCTACTATTTTAATTGCAGCCCCCTCAAAAAGATCGAAACGAGGAATTTATGAAGTTTGAATTGGAGGTGACAAGTTCAGACGAAAATCCTTTTTAGGAAAGTTAGGAATGATTATCTATCATGACGATCGTTGTATCAAAAACTTGGTTACAGTTGGGAAAAAAACTATTCAAAATAAAAATTTTCGATTTGGGATCCGTGCAGAACCATAAGATCGCTCGATTACCATGCCCCTGCTTGAAATAACGTAAGGATTACAGTGGGCCAAACGGGAAGTATTACTTGAAAATTAGTGACTGAATGTCATATTCAACGACGAAAGAAATACATTTCAAACGGACCTGATTGGCTTACATACTATCGGCCTGAAATCATAGAGATATATTTTGTAAACAAGATAATGATTGTGTTGTAATGCTATGGGAGTGATTGTTTTCAACAATTTAACATCCCTATCATTCGTCAATGGTCATGTATACTTGCTAGATATATTTTAAAATCATATGCTTCCTTTGGAGGAATTTTAAATAGAGGACATTGAATTTTTAAACAATGAAATGCTCCAATCTACTTTTTATCTCAGTAGTAGCAGCAGCTGTTGTTACTAATGCCACCTGCCTGGCGATGTCAACTCAGTAGTTTTTGTCTAAAAGGGTACCGGTTTTCAACTCACCAGCTCTCAGTCCTGGTCTCAACCCAAAATAAACACATGAGGTATTTTCATACAAGCAGATTTCTGTAGTCCAGTTACCACTAAGTGCGTTTGGTTTCGCAACATAGTAACCTAAAAATGGCAGTAAAATTGATTATTTATTTAGCATTTTTGTGTAGTTTATGTAACTGGGAATTTTGGATCTAATGGCCAATTAGTTTTTAAGGTATTTAAAGTTTCCTGAGTGTGGTCAGTCTCAATATTTGACAGCTAGAGGGGCGTGGTTAGATTTAATTTCAATTTAAGGCATATTTCCTTTCTTAAATTCAATTAATATTTTTACATAATCAATTTTCTCAGTGAAATAGTTATTAATTTCAACTTTCACTACTAAAATCGTTTCTGTTAAATTGAAATGGAGTTATATTTGTGTTCTCATGTTTAAAGCGATATTGTATGAAGTAAAATTTTTAACAGTAGTGTGTGTAGCACAAATGAACGTATAATTAAATATGAAAATAGCTAACATTTACTTTGAAAATTGTTCTTGTGCTTCAATGTTTCACAAACTGCATAATATTTCTCGTACACAGTGTTTTATTTTTCCTTAAACGAATGAATACAGGAACATTTTTTTTAGAAATCCACCAAAACAAAAAAGTCAAAAAATCAACAACAACATTCGAAGCAAAGTTATCAAAATGTTGCGTACAATATGGAAGTTTTCTGAAAATTTTAATGCGTCAATAAAAACGGAAGTAAAAAAAAAACTTTCGAAGGAATAAATTGGCTATAGAATAAAAAGACACAGTTACGAATGACAGGAAGACTATATAAAGTTTCCAAAAATTGTTACACTTGATATTAAATATGTATTTCTCTGAACAATAACGCACCATCTCTTATGTGTGGCCACAGTCGTTTTCTTTGAGGTGGTACCAGGTGTAGAGGATGGAGTAGGGAGAGAGAAGAGGTTTCGAAATGGAAAACGCAAAATCATCGTTTTGTAAAGAATCAGCCTGGTTTTACGTTTCAATTCTGGCTTTCTTCTAAAAATGTCGTTTGCCATGCAGTTTTTGAAAAATGCTTTAAAAGTTTCAAAATAAATCTTATTGCGTTGTCAAATATTTCATCTACCATGGAAAGAAAAAACAACTTTACGTATTCGTAATTTTTGATTTTCTAAGGGAGCTTAGAATTTGAATTGTTTTTACATGAAAGAAATTTACTTGGATGAATGATTTAAATGCCAAAAAAATATGAAGTATTTTCAATGAGGAATTTTAAGCTCAGGTTGTAATAAGGATTTTCAAGAATAACTTTCCCTGCTGTCATTAAATTTTAATATTGTAATATAAAAAAATCGTTTGAAAGTGTATGGGAAAAAATATGTTTAAATAATAAAATAATTACAGTATGCACTAAAGCAGTTTATCGTGTAAAGTTTTTCATGAGAGTGTTGTACTGTCAACTTCTTGAAAACATTGAAACTAATTTTTAAAAAAGCAGCATAATTTAAGTTTAAAAACATATGAATCAATGCAAATAATTTTGTGAATTTGTTATTGATTTTAATATTGTCAGAGTATTTTTCATATTTTCACGTAACTTTACGCAGAGGTATATAAAATCGTACATTCGTGAAATACTTTTTCCTGCAAAGAAATATATAATATGTAACTATAAATACATACGCTAACAATATATATACATACACTGAACTCTATATTAAACGCCAAATATATATTATTTATAAGATAAATATAAATATCAACGTTGCTCTTATTTTTAATTGTACATACATCGCATACATTTTTAAATCTTAAGTGTTTTTTCTTTTATAATTTACTTACTTTAATGTAAACAAAAAGAGATATCGCATGAATATTATAGTAGAGACAAAATTTTCATCACTCTACAGCTTTATTAAAGCCGCCTCGCTTTTAGTTAAGCCTAGCTCAATGTAAAAATAAATAATTTTTTGTGTAATCTTTGGCACAAATTACTTTTTTAATTGTAACATTTTTGTTCCGTCTATGAATTTCCAGATGAATATAAAAATGTCGAACTCTTATAGTAGAAATTTTAAAAATTAATTATAAATTTTGAAACGTATTTTTTCTTATGAACTTGTGTGTCTATTCTGAATATATATAAAATTCTTCACTTCCTAGAAGATAAAAATATTGCACTTTTAGAAAGGAAACTGTTTTTCTTTGTTAATAAAATCATGAATTGTTTTTAATCTAATTTACAGTTAGGAATTTTTCTTACTATATCTTAAGACGTCGTTCATGTGAGTCATATTTCAACTAAAATTTTATACCAAACAAAAAAGTAGTAGGATTACGTTAACTGAATTGTGTATGAAAAGTTGTTCCAAAATGCATAGAGGTTCTAATAAAACGTTATCACTTGCGTTCTATTTGTATAGTCTCAGCGTAGAAATAAATGTAAACTAATTTAATTTGTTTCCATACAAAAGTGCTATTTCTAACCATCATATCTCTTAAAATTCCGTCTGCATTTTATTTATAGGAAAGCCAAAAATGAAATCGCAAATTTCAAACCATTCAAGGAAACTTTTTATGTCACAAATAGAAATTCACTTCAAAATGTATATACTGCTATATTGGATAGTATAGGATATATTCCACAACAAAATGTAACGAATTTTTGTTTTTCAGATTTTATCTACGATGCACGGTTTTTGAAGTTTATATTAAACAATAAAACAATAAATAAATACAGAACCAGATTTTTTTCAATTAACTTAGTTGATTAAGTACTAAACAAGGAGAGTTAAAAATAAGGAAATACGAACATGCTTCGATTCATAAAATATGTTAAGATATATTTATGAAATGATAGGCCAGTCATTTGACCAAAACATCTGCACATGCACTCCATCGCCTAAGGTCAGGTATACTGAGATAAGCACAGTAGGCCTTGACCCTTATGGGCTGTTGCGCCACTGAGTTCATTTCAGTATATTTATGTAATGCATTTTTATTTATTTTAAAACATGATTGATGGATTAACATGTTATTTTGAGAATAATTTTCCCAGTTAAAACCTTTCGTATCTCTAATGCTCTTGATTAGTTTTGCAGGGAGTATTTTTAACAAATATTTCTGAAATATTAATAAATATCCACGGTCGAATATTAAGCAAACTTATTAGTCACTTCAACACAAAAGGAGACGCACCTAGGAGTTATCTGAATGGAATGAAAATTAGCTCTGATGTGCATGTATTAAAAAAGAAACACTAGCCATATCATAGGAATTGAATGTTTTACTCATGAAATGCAGTTACAAAAGCCAAAGAAATCAAGAATGCGTTAGTCCAACTAATTGACTGGACCTTATCCGACTGAGTATTTCTTAAAGTTTTCAGATGTCCTTCTGCGCGATTGCTAATCGCACACGTTTTAAATGGTGAGTATTATTAGTGCGATCCCCAGTGATGATGGAGGCGCCTCAGAACCTAAGCGTGATCAATTAGGGAAATATCTTTTGATCGGGATGGCCGCGGAACAGTTGGAGATGCACGACAGTAAAGTAGTGGAAGTGCATCTCGTGTGTAATCAGAAATTATCCTGTTGAAATGTGAGCCCTAGGATCCATGAAAAGAAGGGTGATTGCGGGGTGTAGAGTCCCGCCATCGCACCACCTTGCTATAAAGATGTCGCAGACAACATCCAAAGTCCCTCAGATTACACGCAAACTATTACTCCTGATCGTTGGTCTATGAAGCGAACGACAGTCAGAGGGATATTCTATCCTTATTCTGGATGTCTCCAGACACGCCTTTAATAGTCATCAGAGATCAATACAAAGCTGGACTCATCGTTGAAAGCAACTATACTCCTGTCTGTTAGAATCCAGGACGAATGCGGTTAGTACTACTGCAAACGTACCAGTAAGTGAATAAAGGGAAGGTAGTCTGTGCAATTGTCTCAGTATCTGTTTACTGTTTTCCCTAGCAATGGTCATTGCAGTCACTGGTGTCACAGTTACACTTGGGCCACTGGTAGAGACTCATAAGGGGGGTGTGATCGCTGATCAGACGATCACTCTGTCCTCGTTCTCGGCCAACCACTACTTTCTTGGCGCTCTCTACGGGCATGGTTCAACCATACCTGCCAACATCATCAAATCGTAGCATCACTCTCACCGAAATGCTTTCTGTTATGAAAATTACTTCTTAATGTTGAATTTCTTATTGTTTAAGACATTATCCACATACTCCAATTAAATGTGCTGTAACTTCAGTTAGTTAGTGGCAGCCAATAATCTGCATATTCTATCGAATGGTATACACATACGGAATTTCATCCCATTCGTATAACTCCTTGGTATGTTGTCACCATTTTATTTTATAGACTGTATATTTAAATATTTATTACATATCTTACAAATTTGTATTTTTTAATCCAAATAGATTTTTTGAATTACATATTCCCAACGAACACCATGTTCATAGCAAGTAAAGTAAACATAAAAAGAAAATTACTTTCTTCCTTTATATTTACCAAGATATTTTGAACAGACTATCCTATTTGTTTCTGAAGGAAAAAAGAAATGTTTCACAAAATGAAACAAATTTTATAAATTTATGTTTCAGCGATAATTAAGTACAGCATAGTTTATTAATTTTTTCCCCAGATTGCAAGTTACAAAGAATACTTTCTAGATTACAAGCTCAGAATTACTAAAATTAAAAATTTAATTATATCCTTTGAACATCGCCGTCATACTTTTCACATATTGTAAGAAATACAATTATTTGGAATAAATAATCCACGCAAAAGTCGTACTTTCCACAAACGTTGTCAACTAACCAGAAAATACAAGCTAATATATGCCTTCATAATTTCATACTTAGAAATAAAATATTGATTTGCAATGCGAGTGGGTGAGAATTGTTTTGCTAGCTGTGAAACACCACAAATGATCACAGAAAACTAAAAGATGCAGTTCGTTCTACCTAATGCGTAAATCCCCCGAATTGACTAAATCGTTTTTTTTTCTGAATAACTCTAAGTATAGGTTTATTTTTATCGTCTCTTTCAGTTTTGGGCAATTCTAAATAACTAATGTTTCTAGAAATCTTGAAGATCTTGAGAATCGGATAAGTTAAATGTGACTAATGTTCTCGTATTTTAAACATTCCATCTTCTTACTTTTAAAGTTAATATGAGCTTACAAGATTTGAGGGAAAATATAGGAAGCGAAAAAAAGAAACTAGTTTTAAGAAACAAGAATCTTCTATGGGCGTATACGTTGCGTTTTTTTTTCTTTTCGGGTCAAGTGTATTAATATATTTTTTGCGTATTCCTAAATAAAAATTTCCATAGACGTTTTAACTACTCCGAAGATGTATTTCTTGGTCAAAGCCAAAACTAGCACTTTATTACGAACCATTATTTATTCCAATCTCAGATATCGTTAACGGTATTCCCTACTTATCAGTAAAGGATACGAAACGGCGTTGGCATGAATCTGACAAGTAATATCAGGAACACCGGAACATAGAGGTGGTGTTCCGGTCCATCAATGGTATTGATAGAATCTTGTGATCTGCCCACATAATAAGCTACTTGGAGTAGAAATCAAACATTTCCAAAGGATTTTAGATTTTATCTAACTAATTTAGCATTTGCTTGAAACATTGGAGAAATCCCTCTTGCCTGAGGATCCACACTTAAGGAATGGATAATTGCTTAAACCTAGACATCATTTTAATTGAAAGCTTTCTAGGAAAAGTGGGTCAGTTCGAATGCTACATTTTGCAATAAGTAACTTCTATTTTGTAGAGCTTCATCTTACTTGAAGAGACAAAATGCTTCAATGTGTTACTTTGGGAATTTACGCCAACATACTTAGAGTGCAAAACTTGAGATCAATTAAGCATGAAAAAAAGTATAATTTTCAGATTTTGCAAACATATTAAATAAGTAATTTGCATCAGAGTTTCTATAATATGGAGCAACATATTACACTTATTTGAAAATTGCTACTACCTGTGTATTTTAAACTTACTGCCTACCTTCGAACCCAATTTTTTTATAAAAACAAATTTTTGAAAGAAATTGAGTGTCTTTAGGAATAAAAATAAACAAAAATATGTAAATACATAAGAAGTTTTAAATAAATATTGTACTTTTAGAAAAATCGGTTGTATTCAAGGAAATTTTACCAAATTTTAACAGAAACGGTTAACACTGTATAAAAATTTCTAATAAAATTATCATAATTTTCTATATACACTACATACATATTAGGATGCTCTTCAAAATTATCCAAAATCTAAGAGAAATATTGAAATGCAAAAAATTACAGACACTTATACATAATAATATGAAAATTTTTGATATTTTTTAATTTTTTTTCTTTATAAAAACTACCCTAAATGAAAAAACATTTAACCTACAACAAAATTTTTGGTCCACTTCATGAAAAATAGTATAATAAACATTCCCAGAAAATTTCAAAACGTTATCTGGTTTGATTCTTAAGATATCATGTATCTAGTAAAGAGTTTTTTTCGAAAACATAATTTTAAGAAAAAATTATTTAAAGTTTCATCTTACTGGCCTTTTGCACAGAATGATGTTTTTTTTTTAAAAATCACTATAACTTTATTTCTATTTAGCGTAAAAGAAAAACAAAAACTGTTTTGGAAAGAAAAAGGTTCAATCTATAAGAATTTGAAATAAAAGAAAAATGCCTTATATAAACGAAAAGACATCTTCAGAGTAGGCAGTCACCTTAACTTCTGATTATTTTATGTAAATTATTTACAGTAATTATCTTGTTGACTATTTTAAAAATGCCAAACCAAGTATTAAACAAATGTTCATTTGAAACATTATTTATCAACAAATGTTTACTTTTAAAGTTTGCTTGGATATAGACGTAGGCGGAATATTGAAGTAATGAAATTAAATTTGAAAAGATTTTAAAATGAAATGAATATTCCCATCATAAGATGACGACAAGAAAGGGATTGGGTAATAAGGGAATTTCGTACGATCATTAGAATGATTATTTATGGTAAATATCATTAATGCGTAATATAAGTATCAAATATTTTAATATTACACAACCTTTTTTTTTAAAAAAAATAACTCTTTCCACCCAAAAATGTTAAAACCGTTATATAGTTTAATTGCAAAATAAAAATAATTAAAAATGTTGATAAATAATGGATGAGATGAATATAAAAGATATCATTAATATGTCTGAAAAGAATTCTAAGCTTTTTAAACTGAAATATTTGTGCATCTAATTTTTCATTCATTAATCAAGTATTTTCAAATAATGCATTCATGTTGAATTCAACTACAATTTATTTTGGAAAAAAAGTATAATTAAAGCAAAAAAACCCAAGAAAAAGAGTATTAAGAATATCAACACAAAAATAATCCAATTTCAATATTTCGTTTCTAAAACTTAACTACTTGTACTATTTTTCAATTACATTTTAAAGATGTTTTTATTTTATTTCTATGGAAAGACATACTTCTAAAGATGTTTTTTTAAACGGATTATAAATACTTTAAGGTATATTTTGTATTGTGAATTTGGCTTTGTGGCCACAGTGTCTCATTTAAGCTATATATGGGATATGTTAATCCATCCACAAATAGTCTTAAAAATGCATACAGATTACTCTTTTATGCTTTTAATTATGTTAAACATATTGGTTATAAGGGGAATTTCAGTCCTTTTTGAACACAAGCAATTTTATGTGTTATTGATCCTTAGCAAGAATTGTGATCCATTTGAAACTGGTTTAATATTAGTATACTATTAAAGATTTATGCACATTTTTTGCATTTTTGTAGTTATTTTAAACCTGTCAACATGAGTGAAGAAAAAGTACATTTAAGACAATATATGTTGTTTGAGTTCCGAAAAGGGAATAACATGATGGAGGCCAAACGAAACTTGTGTAACATGTTTAGAGAGAACGCAGTAACAGATGGAACATACTAAAGATGGCTTGTGAAATTTTGCTTGGGTAATTTTTCTTTAAAAGATGATCCTAGATCTGGAAGGCCATCAGATTGCAGTGGCGACGCAAAATGATCAAAACAAAAATACCACGTTAACTTTCACAAAAGCAGGTTTTAAGCTTGGAAGTCGTCAGATTACTGCTTTCAATTATGCACTCATGAACAAAAAAATTAGCGCACCAAGAAGAGGTCGTCAAAATGAAACGAAATTTTACATACGTAATGACTACTTTGATATAAGTAAATCATTTGACAATCAAAAGGATCAAAAGGATCATTTATTTCAGAGAAAAGGGCAAAGAAATGAGGATATAATACCCTGTTGAACCCCCTCTAGCGCGAATGCACGATGCGATACGATCGGGCATTGAGACATACAAGGTTTTGTATGATGTCTAGAGACATTTTTTTTTACATAGTTGCTGTAACCTTGCCTCTAGTTCGTTCAAACTCATGGGATACCCAGCTTGCCATCCCAAATGATCCCAGATATGCTCAATTGGAGACAAATCTGGGTATCGGGCAGGCCAAGGGATGATAGTAACAGTGTGGAAACAGTCTTCTGACACCCTTGCTGTGTGAGGCCGAGCATTGTCTTGTGGAAAAATGGCTCCATGCAGCTGTTGCATGAGTAGCAACACATGTGGTTGCATGATGTCATGGACATACTGCTGGACTGGCATGGTGCCACGGATCAATACTAGAGGTGATCGTGCATTTTTGGCAATGGCACCCCATCACCTTCACACCAGCTGTGGGAGCGGTGTGTGTCGCTGTGAAGCAAAGTCAGGATTGAGGCGTTCACCACGAGGTCTCGAAACACGAACGTCCTCACTGCTGAAATTGAATCTGGATTCGTCGCTAAAAAAAGACGACATGGTTTCATTCCACTTCAGTCCAGTTTCCTAGTGCGCGGCACCACTCCATACGGAGTCGTCGATTGGTGGGTAGCCAGTGCAGTAAACGTAATGGGTGCCGCGATCCCAAATATCCTTCAGCCAGGCGCCTTCGTATGGTTCGAAGTATGGTCCCTAGTTAAGGTGCTACATGTGCCTGGATGTCGGCTGATGAAGCAGTTGGCTATACGCGTGCATTTCTTACGATGTGGCAATCTTCTCGTTAACTGTTATGTCTAGGGCATCTTGAGCCTGGTCTTCGTTTAAATGACATCTCTCGGATCTACTGGTCCCAACACCTCCTCACAACACAATCAGAGAGGCCTAATTGATGAGCTACTCACCTAGCTGACCCCCCAGCTTCTATGATACCGATGATTCTCCCCCTCTGGAACTTTCACAGCTGATCATATTGTCTTCGAAAAAGGCGTAATGGCATATCTACCTCAGTTCTTTCTTTGTAAACGATTCAGCACACTCAAACAAGCTCTTTGGTTGCCTGTTTTATACTCTACGAAGAACGACGTTAAACGCCCTTTACCGGCTATACGCAATGCGCAATCACGCTGCATTTCTAATCATTTGCATATCTCTCCGACATGTACCTTCATCCAAAGTTTTGTTACGATCCCGCAATTATTTCTTGATGCGCTAATTTTTTTGTCCATGAGTGTATTAAAATGCTTGGTTTCGTGTCGAAACTCTCTGTTTGGATGCCACATGAATTATACGAACAAAATTTAATGGACAGAATTTCGATATATTTTTTAAATCTTGCTCGTCACAAGAGAGAAAAGAGAGAACCATTTTTGGACCAAGATGGAACATAGATAGTGTACAAACACGTGGCTAGAAAAAGGCACATGTTTACAAAGGAAAGACACCACCATCCACACATCCAAAGCTGGCGTGCATCAGAAGAAGGTTATGTTGTGTTGTTGGTGAGACAGCAAGGATATAATGCACTAAGAGTTGCTAAAAGAAAATGAAATATCAATTACTGTTCGCAACTTGATGTTTTGAATAAAGAAATTCAACATAAACGTTTATCGTTGGCCAACAGAAAGGGAGTCATTCTTCATCGCGAAAACGCTAGACTACACGTAGCAAGGAACACCGCATTAAAAATTGCAGAGCAGAGTTGGGTTAGGAAACCTTACCCCAGCCAGCATATATTCTTCATATTGTCCCGTCCGACTATCACTTGAAGAAGCTGTAAAACGTTCTTGAAGGAAATAAATACATAAATTAAGAGGATGCCCAAATGGAAGTGGATGAATTCTTCGCGTTTCCAAAACAGGGGGTTAAGTAAACTGCCAGAACGTTGTCAGACAGTTGTAACTAACAAAGGACATGATATTTTAGATTATATTTTAAATAAAAAGTGAAAAAAAAAATGTTTTCTTTCTTCTTTAGAAAAAAATGTTTTTCACTTACATGTAATTAAACAAATTAAATAGTCTTATAGTTGTTTTATTGGAATAATATTATATTTTATAGGTTTTATATTTGATCAATAATTCATTTTTATAGATTTAAAATAATATTTAGAATAAATTAATGTTGGACATTATATTTTATTTGAGCTAATATGTTATTTTATGTGCTCGTATCAAAAGGAAAATTAGAAAACAATGTATTTATTCTACAGATATTGGTTTTAAAAAACAACCTTTTAGAATTTGCTAGAAATATCCGAGTTGGAAACTTTTGATCATGTGAGGGAAAAGTTCCAAATTCAATCTTCGATTCCGTGACATTTTTTATATCTTGATAAATTCTATTACGTTTACCTAGGAGGAAATATATTGGTACACTTTAGGTCCTCCGAGTGAGTACTTTTTCTGAAACCGTTGATACACTCAAATGGAGTCAAAAGCAGGATCGCAGAAAGTTTAAGCAGCAAGAAGAGATATTAGATCTTCGAGAAGATTTAATTACAGCTCTAGGAAGAAATAGTTTCTAAGCATGACTGAATTCGTGTATAAATATTATTTTTTTTAAAAAAAAGCAATAACTTTACATCAACTTGTGTAGTTGTAAAGATTTCGTCTGCGTTATCTTATAGTTATCCTATTTACAGCACGGTCGTGAATTAAATATTTAACAATACATACCAAGAATGTTTCGAACCCTTTTTTTCCTTAAATAAAGGGTGTAGTTGTTTTTTCTTTCTTTTGGATAATTTCAATTAAACAAATATAGATAATTTGATTAATTTAAAGAATATTTGCAATTTAAAAATGTGTTTGTGTGCGTATGTATTGGAACGACCGAAAAAATTGTTTTTACAAGGATATGATAATTAAGTTATATAATCCCTATAAATGTATGATTATGAACTCAATTTCATTCGATTCATTGAAAAAGTTATCAATAGAACAAATAACAGGACATAAAAAAAATCAGTTCTAATAAATTGTTAACAAATGGAATTCACAAGAAAATAGATTTAAAGTTTTGAATCATAGGTTACGTGAACTGATAAAATAGTAGAATATTATACCTAACAAGTATATAGTATGAGAATAATATAAAGGAACAAAAATTATGTTAAATTTTTTAAAGATAATTAATAAGTTACATTATTACAATTAACTTTCTCAAAAAAAATGTCTACAAATTATTTATGCAAAAAGTTTCTTATACTACGTGATACTGAAAATAGAAAAAACAAAAAAGTACTAAAAATTGAAGATACTAAATGGATGTGTAGAGATACAGAGTAACGAATAATAAATTTATTTTGAAATGATACCTTTTTACCTCAGAGTGATAATATCGTCAGCTTAGATCTCGGTGGAGATGCTCGAAACAACACATACAAATACAGAGTCAGTGAGGGTACAGATGATGTCCTAAGGTATGGCTCTTTCCCTGTCAAACAGTTATCACAGTTCTTCTTCTGAACGGAATGATGATAGGGCATACAATGATGCAATGATGAGTGCAGTCATGTTCCAGATGTGATGGTTAGGTGAGAAATCGGGGAGGATGGTGGTCAAAGAAACACATGGAAATCTTGAGGCACACGCCCATTGGTTGATACGTGTAATATACAATCGGATGTTATTCTGCTGGTGAAAGGCATTGTGAACCTCCGCAATATATCAACCACAAATTGTTGGGTTAAATGATAAATGAAACTCTTGAATAAAAACCAGGAGTAACCTGCTATCGTGTGCGATGGATAACAAAACCACGATAATGTGCTCAAGCTTGGCGGGGAGATTTACATATGAGGCTAGATTGGACGTATTGCCACTTAGGTGCCATATTCGCATACGGCTTTCACGGGAATAAAAATTGGGACTTGTCTGAGAACATGATCTTGGGCCATTCCGTCTTTTATGTCGCTCTGTCTAAGCACCATTGCAAATAAAGTGATGTGTAGTGGGGGTCAAGGACACTATACTAAATGGGTGCCATGAATGCTAACCACCCCAGCACCCAGTCGACTAGTAATGGTTCTAATCTATATGGGAGCCTCAAAGGTGTCCTGAGCATGCTGCAATATGTCGGCAGAAATATATAAAAATAGCTTCTATCGGGGATGCGTCGATCCACGCATGTTGACATCGCTCTGGTCACACCAGCAGACTTCAAACTTGCCACTTTCCTTTGTTCTAGTTATCTTTGCCACATGCAGTGCAAGGTAGATGCCTCTAGGTTAAAATTCGTTGAGATTTGGCGTACAGACCAGCTTGCCCTTATCAGTCTTATCAATATGTTCTTATTAAAATCGTTTGTCAGCTGAAGCTGACTTCGCGTTGGTGGCGGCCGTCATTCTGATATTACACATGTCTTCTGAGACAAAAAAATATGATTTCCCAGGCAAAGAAACAACACGGATATTTCCTATTCTGCATGTATCCAACTCAACATGTACCGGAGAGCCATGCAATTATCACCGCTTTAATTGGTCAGGCACACTTGCCCTGAAATCACAAATTATTATTTGCTTCTCCTTGATATTGCATTTTTAATGCCCCGTAGTGTGAATTTGAGTACGTTTATAAAAAAAATCTGAAATAGTATCTGGTTCGCCATTATAAGAATTGTATATCAAATAATAATGCCGTTATAAATTGTAGTATATACATCGATATAAATATATTTTTCAGAACTATTAAAGGAACTCGTTAACTGCTTATGAATATTCTGCTTATGAATATTATAATTATAATAGAAAAAGTGCACAATTTTTTGTTATTACGATTGTATTTGTCATGAGTAAACAACAAGGATAATTAAAAAAAACTTCAAGGTGTTTGAAATTTTGAGACCAAGACGAAATAAAAGTTTATAACCACCCATGAAAGGACTATATATATAGCATGCATTATTTTTTCAATAATATATTGTTGCTTTTTTTACACAAACCCGTCAGATATTTATTTAATCTATACATTAAGAGGCGTCATGTTTTTGTCTGATCGAAGACAACAACTGTAGGTTGATGGCTGAACCTGTGACTAGCTACCTGTCGAATCGGGAAATATTTGTAGAATTTTGTACCCGTATCATCTAAACGTAATCCTGCATGAATATATGCACAATTTATAAAAATAATATTCGATATTCAACTTGCAATATTTGCTTACTTAAATTGTAATATTGGTATTCAACTTGCAATGATCTATTATGATACTGAGAAAAGTGGGTTGCAGAGTATGACAAGTATTCTCCAACAAAAGACTAAAGAAATTGATTTGTCTTTTTTTTTTTTTTTTTTTTTTTTTTTTTGTAAAACAAGTTTAAGTAAATACAGGAATATGAAAAAATGTAAGTTCAGTTTATTACAACTTAATTCCCTAATAAACATACGGTTTAAGAGTATACTCATCATTGCTTAATTTGTGTGTAATACAGTTTTCAATATATGTTTTTCTAAGTCGTTAAAACTATTAACTGCTTTAATTTTAAAACGTAATATGAAAAATCTCTCTTCTCTTACCACTTTCATAAAAAATTACATTTTTTTAGTATACTTATTCTATAATTTAAGCTTTCTATTAAATGTAATAATTTTGCTTGGGGAGTTTTAAATAAAGTTTTTAGTTAGTATAGATCTTTAGATTCTCTAAGAATGCTCGATACATTTTACGCGATATCAAAATTTTAATCAATATATTTTCCACTGTATAATTCCTAAGTATCGGGTTTTCTTTAAGGAAACAATGAAACGAAATTTTGAGAGTAAGAAACAACGATACAAAATTATAAAAAAGGAACTTATTTTTAGCATGTTAAATATGCTATTTATGTATATGCAAGGAAACAAAATTATAGAGTTTCTCTGTTTCCAATCACTGAAACATCATTAAAAGCAAAGGAGGAAGGAAGAAATCCTGACTTCAAATAAGGAATGTTTTAGTCTTTCATGTGTCTAATTTTATCAAATTAAATATTTTAAAACTCTTAGGGATATAAATATAACCTGGATTTTTCTTAAATATGTGTGTTAAATTTACTAAATTGCTTACAGTCGTTAAATATTTGAATGAAAAGGCGCCTCATTTGTTTCTGTTTTTTAGCAATGAAGAATCAAAAAAAAACAGGCACATCATTTCTAGAAATAATTCCAAACATTAAAATACTTTGCTTCACGAACATATGAAGGGTTTCTTATTTATTAAAATGTCTACACACACATAAAACAAAATTATATATATTTACCTCACGTAAAACTGTAATTAAATTTTTTTTGAAAGTTTAATTGTCGGGTTCAGCTAAATTAAATTTCTTTCTTAATGTAGACTTATTTATACAAAATAACAAAAGATAACAATGAAAAATATTTTTTAGTTTTGTATGTTATAAAAATTATTTGAGTATCTGGTACTTAATTAATATTTATGAAGTACTTTCCCGGTTGAAATAAATTTTCGTAGTATAAGTCGGGTAAAGGAATATTTAAAATGCTTTTTAAATCTATCTTTTATATTTTTCATTTGAAATGAGCACGAGTAAACATTTTTGTTATGTGTATTGTTTGTACAAATATAGAAAGAAAATAATCACATATATATATATTTTAAAAAAAGTTATTTTCAGAAGGGCTGAAGTCCATTAATATATCTATATATATATATATATATATATTTAATTCGATGGAAAAAAACTGAGACACACTTTATTCAACAAGTTTTTGTAATTCTGGTTAATTTTTTATTGTTCAGATAACAAAAGGAAACTTTGAACCCACGACGAATCCCAGAGTCGCGGCCTCAAATATGCAGCAAAGTGAAAATCTCAAAAAAGTGGACTTCAGCCATTTTAATTCAGAGGTACATAATATTAATATATTGTGTTTTCTGGATGTTTTGCCTTTCCCTGTTCACTTCCTTATCCTTACCTTATCCTAACCTGTGTGAAGTTTTGTGTTTAAAAATATTTAATGACTTCTAAACAACAGCATTCAAATCATATGTTCAACTGGTTTATTCTGTTCTTAATACCGGGTGGGCAAAAAGTCCGTAAAATCTTTAAAAATTCATAAAATCCGGAGAAATGAACGAAAAAAAAACTGTTTGCAGGATCAGCATTAGTATGTCACGGGATTTTTTTTTAAGCTAGAAAAAAATAGTTCGAAAACCAGTTGTTCGCTGTTACAAGCGTCTGTGGTGTAAATATGCAAATTAGACGGCTATAAAAACCTTTGCTCTCAATGAATCCACATTCATTTCCCCATTACATACAGTGAATGTGAACAAGGATGCTCAGTGTGCGCCGGATAAAGCTTTGTTGATGAAGTTATTTTACATGAACGAGGAATCAGCGACCATTGCCTTGCGTAAATTTCGAGTTCAGAAAAATGTGAAGAGTGGAAAAGGCCCTTTAACACCTGCAGGTCTCTTAAAATTTGTTAAACGTTTTGAGGAAACTGGAAAGTTGGAGGATCGAGCACGAGCCGGACGACCATGCTTGAAAGAAGCACGTGCACCCTGCATTGCTGTCAAAATGGAAGCGATTGCGTCCGGAGCTTCAGGGACCAACAGTGCTCGTGAAGCTGCCAGACGATTGGGCTTACCACCATCATCTGTCCGCATTATTCTTCGTCGAATCCTCCAGCTGTACCCATACAAATTGCAATCGTGCCATGAACTTTTGCCAGCAGATACCGCACAGAAGAAGCATTTGTGAAGTGGGCCTTCTCTAAAATGGAACAGGATCCCACCTGGGTTTTTAACATCTTGTGGACAGATGAAGCTCATTTCTCGCTTCATGGTGACGTTAACAACCATAACTGTCCCATTTGGGCGACCTCTAATCCACGTGAGTGCACACAGAAGCCATTGCATTCCCCAAAAGGGACAGCATGGTGTGGTTTCACGGGTTCATTTATCATAGGACCCTTCTTCTTTGAAACACAGTGCCCAGTAAATGGATGGATAACGGAAACGGTAAATGATCAGCGTTATCTAACGCTTCTGCGGGAGACTTTCGTGCCATGTTTAATTCAACGAGGTCAGATTGCGAATGTCACGTTCATGCAGGATGGAGCAACCAGTCACACTGCTAACCCGGTTAAGGCATTCCTGATACAGACGTTCGGGGAAGACAGAATCGTTAACAGGCGCTGCAGGTACCCATGGCCTCCTCGGTCTCCATATTTAACACCGGTAGACTTCTGGTTGTGGGGATATTTGAAATCTCGCGTGTTTCTATCCGGTCCATCAAGTCTGTCGGAACTGAAAGATGCGATCCGCAGAGAAGTATCCTCCATACATCCGGACGTGTTGCACTCTACCGTTGCTGGATTTGTCACTCGCCTCTGGAATATCTTCTCCCCTGTGGTGGTGGTCATGTGGTGTAATAAAGTTGTGAAAGTTTTCTGTTCATTATGTGTGCATTGTTTCTTTGATTTGCGTACATCAGCGCCACCTACCAGATGATTTTCGAATTATTTTTTTTTCTAGCTTAAAAAAAATCCCGTGACATACTAATGCTGATCCTGCAAACAGTTTCTTTTTTCGTTCATTTCTCCGGATTTTATGAATTTTTAAAATTTTTACGGACTTTTTGCCCACCCGGTATATTTTCAGAAGATAATGAAAGGAAAATAATTTAAACATTTTATCAGCCATAAAACGCAATTTATTCCTTATATTAGTTGTTTTTTCTTAAAGTAATTGTAATTTTTCAGTCAGGACATGAAAATATTTATTACATGAAATACTTTTTTTACATCTCCCCCTTCCTATCACTTCCTTAATTTTTGTTAACCTGAATTTAAATAAAATTTTTTTCAACTGTACAATCATATAATAATTTTTTATGCAGCTTCTTACATTACTCTTATATATCCTCATGTCCAATATTAAAGTCACAAAATGTAGTAAAACTGAAGAACTCTTGCTAAGAAATTTGGTTGAGAGACGTGGGAAAGAATATAGAAAAGAGTTTTTGAATTAAGATCCTGGAAAGTGTGAAATCATGAACTATAGATAAAGTATTTAACTCTGAAAAATTTTAAGTTTTACCACCAGGCACCTTCATAACGAGCTGGCATACTGTTTATGAGAGTGTGAAGAAATATTTGGGACAACAAAGTCCATCCTTCTAAAAACACGACTTTTGACCCCTAGGAGGTCCTGGGAGGAAGGCCACGCTGAGAAATGGCTTTTCCTAGAGCATCCCAAATATGTTCAATAGGATTTAGATCAGGAGACCTCAAAGGCCAATTCATATGCCAAATATCCCCTCCCTAATAAAATTCATCAACAATGTGAGTTCTGTGTGGCAGCGTAATTTTATCCATAAAAATGTAGTAGTCTGGACCCATAGCACCCTGATAAACTTGATATAGACATCCAGGATTTCATCCATATAGAGCTTTGAGATAACAGTACTATCATCGAAAACGTACAGGGGTGTACGACTGTCCAATATTATGCTGCCCCGCACAAGGGCTCTTCCACGGAATCTGTCGATTTCAGTTATGTAGGAAGGATGAAATCGAGCTCCAATTTTCTCACCAGATGACCTAAAATCAATGTGTCTGCAGAATTTCAACTCATCACTGAGAAGAGCACGCCCTTTTTCTTGTGGTATAAACGATTGATGTTTTTCAACTAGTCTTTCCCTCTGGATCCAATCAAAGGGACACACAAGGCGGGACGCCGGATATTATAAAGGACTGCAAGATGGCTGTAGAGAGTTTGCCTGGTAATTCTTCTTCCAGACACAGCAGCAAGGTCACGAGCAAGCGAAGGAGACATAATCCACCTATGTCGTTGCGCGCTTAAATCCAAGTACCGATACTGTATAGATGTTGGGACTCTGTGGCAACCTTGGGCGATCTTCCTGATAATAATACCACTTGTTTGGAATTAATTCGACAGCCAGGAGACCACTTTCGGGCCTCTTGTAACCATCAAGCCGTATCCGCTTGAGACTGGCCAGCTTTAAGCCTGCTAACGGCCTTCTAACTCAAAGAATTATCCAAACGATTATGAGAAGTCATTCTAACAGCAAACAGGCCAACTTGTTTCTTAAAATGCAATATTCACAAAACTGCTTGTAAAAATCTCATATGCTTAAATGGTCTCAATTCAGTAAGTATTCAAAAACTAACGCTAAACAACATTTTTTTACTAATCTGTTGCATATATTGTACCATGTGTTCTTCAGCATATATAAAATACGAATTGTACCAGTTTTTGTGGAGGCAATTCAAAATTATGACAAAAAACATGTTTGTAACCTTAAAACAGCTAGTGGAAAGTATTAACTATTGAATTATAAATTAGAACGCCAATACTTCAAGATATATGGTACAATGCTTATATTAAATGCAATATCATCCGATTGAATAATTTGAATTACAATGAATTAATACTCCAAGTGGTTTTTCAAGCGATGAATATATATGAAAATACAAAACAGGAAACTTTTGAGCCATTCTTAACATCCTCAATTACAATTAGCCACATCTTATAAAATTACAATGTTTCACAATGGAAAAAACATAAAAACGGAATAATTAAAATAGATGTAATGATGTTGTAAATTAAAAAAATATATCAATAATTCATTAACATAAAACTGTAGGCAAAGCATACTGCATTTAATATCACCAAGACTTGCCATTTAATCTGATCATCTAAAATACGAGAGTTTTACTGAAATGACCAACTTCTGCGACGTATCCATGGCCATTTAGTACTATACTCCTTCTATTGCCTTCTTCAAACCTAAGGAGAAATACTGTCTCCAAGTTTTATTAAAACTATTCGTGAGGTAGTCTCTATGGGGCTCAGAAAAATTCTGCATGGAAGTTTGATGCGTGGATGAGAGCTTGTACTGTTGCAATATGTGATTTGGCCCACATGAATGTTCATTAAGAACAATACATGACTCTCTAGAGCCTTCATATGATATTTGGATTGTTGGTGTCCACTTAAAGCTAAAGTGGCTTGTCCATCGTAAGCACACACCCCTCTTAAACTGTAAAATTTCCTTGCGTTTTTACGCAAATCATGGCAGTGTAATACGCACTCATCAGAACTACTTTAACTCCAATTTTTTAATCAGTGAGCCACACAAATTACTTCTCACCATGATTGGTGTGATTTGAGGCCGTTTTTATTCATTACGCTTTATAAGCAAAGATTTATGGAGCATCCTTTTATGAACAAAGCATAATACTCTGATTTTTTTTATGAACCGTGTCCTTTGAAATATTCAATGTTTATACCCTGGTTATTCCATGAATCGACATTTTCCTAATTTTCGTGTCATCTCTATTATTTGTGATTTTCTAGATTGACATTTCACCATGCACGTCAATTTTTTAAACCAATAAATACTAAACATCAATCTAACTTGGAGTGCTGCAACAATTTCTCTTTTTTGTTGCAGATTCTTACTTGTAGATTTGTTCGTGATTTTTTTAAAGTTGTATAGACTTCCTACACTGATAACTGAATCAAATACTTAAAGGTTTAATCTGCTTTCTCTTAAACTGCAATTCAATGTCAATGTTCTTCCACATGGATGTGTTTTAGATGCTTTCAGTTCCTCTTTATAAATGAAATATTTGCACCTCATCTTATAATGGAAGTATTGGTGTATCAAGATATTCAATACAGGGATTAGCCGGTAGGGGCCCCGGTTCTAAACCAATACAAAAACGTGTGGAACACTCTGGGAAGATCCTTGCCAACACGTCTTCAATTTTTTCCCTTTCACTTATCATATGGAAGTTTAGGTCTTCTATCCGAACTGATCGAAGTTGATTTTGCAATTATTTGGTTCATTTCTAACCTTTGGATTTACGTCTTGGACATGTTATGGCATTATGTTCGTTTATTTAGAACATTTTTGCTCAACAGTACAGTAGAAAATTCATTTTAGTCTAAATTTCTGAGCATGCATGGATTCCTATCTACAACAACTTATAACTATTGAGATGGTTTTTTCCTCATCACTATAGCATCTTAGGATATTGTTGTTAGATTAAAATTAAACCATATCAGTACTTGTTCTATATAACTTCCTTCGGGGAAAGTGAGAATTGCTCCTTCTCTCTATTCACCAAAATATTGTTCTACCATTCATTCTGCCTCGACACTCAAAAGGACATTTACTAATAATCTTCCTTATTATTGTTCTGTAAGATGGATGACAATGGGTGCATATACATCCACTCTATTCAGAAGTTTCCAGTATTTTCTCATTTGGTGCTACCTAATTGACATCAGTAAAGAAAAAACTGTTATAAATGCATTAACGTGAGATTTGTTAGGGATTTTTTTAATATAAGCGAGATTAAACCTAAAACTTCTTTTCTCCACAATTTTCAAATCAGCCATCATAGATATGTGGCCTAATTGCATTTAAGTAAATGAATTTCGAAAAAAGCCTCTGTTTACTCCTCATAATTCGATGCAATTTTTCGAACTGCTCGTTTGACTGCCTGTTCCATATAGACCCAGCTCTCTTAACACAGTTAACGAGCCTTCGTAATTTTAATCCATGGTTAAATGGGATAATCTTGAGCCACACAACAGATTTAATATTAACGCTGAACTCATGGGAAGATTTTATGAATACCAACAAATTTAAAAGATATAACGTAAAGAGTGTTTTTTCAGAGGTATAGAACTTTAAATTGCAATAAAACAACGATGTATTATTCGATTGACATGATTTTTTTTTTTTTTATTCGAAAGATAATCTTGCGGCATTACATTTTAAATATGATTTCTGGCATATGACTGCCACGGCTGGCTCGGATGTAGTCCAATCTGGATGTTCAATTTTCGATGACTTTTTCCAACATTTGTGCCCGTATATCGGCAATAAGACGGCAATGCTGTCTTCCAAATGGTGAAGCGTTTGTGGCTTATCCGCATAGACCAATAACTTTACATAGCCCCACATAAAATAGTCTAGCGGTGTTAAATCACAAGATCTTGGAGGCCAATTCACAGGTCCAAAACGTGAAATTAGGCGGTCACCCAACGTGTCTTTCAATAAATCGATTGTGGCACGAGCTGTGTGACATGTTGCGCCGTCTTGTTGGAACCACAGCTCCTGGACATCATGATTGTTCAATTCAGGGAATGAAAAAGTTAGTAATCATGAAGAAGTACGGACCAATGATTCCATCAGGCCATAAAGCGCACCAAACAGTCAGTTTTTCTGGATGTAACGGTGTTTCGACATACACTTGTGGATTAGCTTCACTCCAAATGCGGCAGTTTTGTTTGTTGACGTAGCCATTCAACCAGAAGTGCGCTTCATCGCTAAACAAAATTCGCTTATGAAAATCGGGAACAACGGCAATTTCATTTTAGGCCCATTCGACGAATCTACGCCTTGCTTGATGATCGTTTTGATGAATTGCCAAACCAAACTGAGAATAAATCACTTGACAGCTGTTAAATCGGTCACCATCTTGAAAAGTAATGCCAACTTAAACTTCTAAACCTGGAAAAAAACACTCTTTACATATCCCCTGCCTTACCAAAGTCTGAAGACTCAATTTCAGTTATTGCAACAGAAAAATTGCATTTCTATTCCACTAAAAATCTTTCGAGAAATGATAAGAACTAGCTCATTAATTTAATTTCATGCGAAACTGATGGAGTACGGAGCTTACCTGAAAGAGATTTAACCTGCATTGCTGTTCTAATATTATAAACCTGGTATAAAATCGGACAGATCTTAATCTTATAAATACAGATTTCAGTCTGTTGTACAGACCGTTAAAAATCTAAATTTTTCATTGTTTGACAGTAATATGAAACAAATTTAACATTTTCGACTTCATTTTAATAATCTTCCATTCTTTCACCCCAAGAGATATTTTGTGAATTGTTAATTTCATATATTCCCATTCCAAGTCATAACCTAGCTCAGAATTTTAGGATCGTGATACTGTTTACTGTATGCAATTTCTGCGTCATACCTTTTACGATATGATTCTCTCTCTCTCTTTTAACTTTCTTTTATTAAATGAAAGGACAATCAACACATTTATACTTCAGTAATATATTGCATTTTTCAACAAAAATGATAATCTGAGATCATTAGTTTTTATAAGATTTTTAATTTTCTGTAACATTAGCTAATTGCAAATTAATATATTCAGAACTTATTTTAAAATAGATACCTTTTGCATTTGATATTTTTTTAAATGGACACACAATTTTAAACATAAAAATAATTAACAAATTATATATTTTAATTAAAATTTATTTAAATATAAATCAGAAATAAATGGTAAATTGTTCACATAATAGTGTTTTTGAACGAACCATACTCGATCTGACTTGAAGATTATTCAAAAACTGATCGGAAAAACAAAAATTAATGAAATGCAGATGGAAATTTCTGAAGGAAATATATAATTTAATTGAATATGTATAATTATTTGAAAATAATTTTTATTTGAAACGAAAATACTAATACAGTTACTGAAGTTTCATATTAAAAAAAGGGAATGTATTGCCGAAATTAATGATAAAGGAAAATTTATATTCTTAAAAACTGAAATCTGTACGGGAACATGTGGGCTTCTAAAGTAAATAACGGAGCTCTATCATTAGTTATAGATTAAAAATATATGCAAAACAACATTATAATAATTGAACTTGCTTTTCTTGTTGAAATGTACTTTTGAAATTATCCTAGGGAATTTTTTTTTGCCTATGAAATCACTTTACGAAATGATATTAAAATTAAACATGCTAAAAATGGCAATCGAGAACATTCAAAGATCTTAATAAAATGCGAAAATTATTTTACTCGTGTACATTCTTTACCCGTGATAAGTATAAATTCTTAAAAAATATATATATTATTTGTCTTAATTGATATTGCATTAAATTTGTACACACATTAATGCATATTTGTATTTTTAGCAATGGAAATTCAAATTGCTCATATACTGAACAAGCAATTACTTTGACATTTTAAAATACAAATCACACACACACAAATATTTCTTGTCAATTTAGAAGATTTTTATTATGTTGAAATGTTTTAATTGATTTTTTTTAATTTAGAGTTCGAAATTATCAAGATATTTGTAAAATTGCATTGGTTATCGCATCCAAAACTAACTCTATTCAAGTAACAAGCAATTTAACGAATTTTTCTCTGTACAAAATCATTAGTTTCCATGTATATATAATCAAGGTATTAAACAACTTTAGTTTTAAAATTGGTTACTATTATTTTTAAGCAAACTTTTGAAGAAATTATATTTATTGGATTAACCCAAACATTGCATCATAAATCAGATATAAAGAATCTCAGACTATTTTTTTCAATAATAGTTAATTAATATTTTTTAAAACCTTAAATAAATTAAAACTGTTTTCATATAATTAAGTTATTATCAGATTATATAATTTTTTTTTATATTTATATATTTTTCCACAGAATTTTACTTTTCACTTTAAACAATCCTCATTAATGTTTTAGTAAATCCCCATGTTTATTTATGTAACTTTAAAAACGCAACTTGTTGCTATACTTTACACAATAATAAAAAATAAATTTTTAATGAGATTTCTAGAAATTTGATTAAAAGTTGTTAATTACTTAATTAACAAAATTGATCTATGGATATATTGATTAGATTTAATGCATGCGTTAAATTATATCTTTAAATAAAAATAATTTAAAATTCTAATTTAAAAGAACCAAATTTTTACAAACATGTACAATCATTTTGTGATATTTTTACTAGTTTTTTAATAGATTAAATTTCAATAATATTTGAGTCACTCAAGAAAGGAGCAATTAATAACTCTGAGTAATATAGTAATATAAATATTTTTATACCATATTGTTATAGATATATCTGAAAACTAGAGGTTATTAAAAGTATGTTGACTTAGAAATATTTAATAACTGTGTACTTAACAAGATCCACATGTACCAAACTTGAAACAAACTAGTGTCATAGCTTAGCTACTCAAAAAGTTGTCCACTTTCTTAAAATCTCTTTCGTCTTAATTCACTCAACTGCTTCTACTCTGCCTGATTGGGTTTGTTGGAATCAAGTACATTATTTTTAAGATCGATACATTTTGTATCTATTTTTATTTATTAAGGCTTACCCATTATCGTCTAAGGCTCGAAAATCATAAGCTTTTGTCTCGGGATAAAGCTATTTACTACATTATTTTTGACAATGCTTCGTCTGTTGCTTCATACCACTAATCTCTTTAAATGGACTTACAAAATCTGTTAACAGAAATTTTCTGTAATCTACTCTAAGACCATATATTTTTATAGCGTAAAGAAATCCCTCCCCCTTCGATGGCAGCCCCTCAATATACTACATAAAAACGTCCTACATTTGACAATGTAACATTTCTCTTTTATATTTTTAGCTCCCCCTTCATGTTTTTCTGGGAATTTTGACATTAAGAGGCTTAGTTTTAAAAGGAAAAATATATACCCAACTATAATTTTTTTAAGAAAATCAATTAATATATTAAGCAAAAGTGAAACATTTTTTTTAATAAATGCATACCACTTTTGTTTATCTTTTCGAATTTTTATATTGTATTGTTTATGTTTTGGTGAATTACGATGCAAAGAAACTCACATACATTCAAATAATTAATAATTAAAATGAAGTTGAGTACATTAATAGGAATTATGAATATTAAACTCAAACATCCTGATAGTCAAATGAAAATATAGTACATATGTAAACATTTTATTTCACATTTAATTTATACAATGAATTATTTGGCTACAGTTGATATGCGATATATTTATAAATCTTAGAATTTGGTAATTTATATATTGCAACACAGAAGAAACGCAAGAGTAAATTTTCAAAAAAAATGACATGCTTATTAAAACCTAACCTAGAGCGGTGGGAAATTTTTATATTTGATAGAAATATATAATTCGTAAAAAATACTTTAGCATGTATTATATTATCAAGAAACAACTTTTAAAGAAACAAGTAATTTCTGTTATCTTTCAATAAGTTTTTTTAAATTCGATAAAAAAGAGCTTTATTGAAAAAACGCTCAAAACGCGTTTATTGGGGTGTCAACTATTAAGATATCAAACAATTTAGAGCTTTATGTAGCTGTCCCCTTCATGCAATTTATATTACATGAAAATGATCTCCCTACACTCTCCTCGTTTAAATTTTATTACGTAATTGTTTTTAATTAAGGCAGCGAATGTTTGTTAACTTAAGACTTGTATCATATTTCAGAAAAGCTTATCTTACAAGCATAAAACGGTATCATAATTATTTTTCTACGGAAGGGGAAAAACACAATTTGTTGCTCAATACATATTTTTATTTTATTCAAAAATTAAAAATAGTTACATTTTTGAAAATGTATTAAATGAAGCCATTGAAAAAGATTATATCCGTGTGAAGAAATTACATTAGTTTCGCTATTTTCAGCAGCGACATGAATTTTTACACTAGGAATATAATGTATTTTTACCTACAAAATTGTGTAATAGCAGTTTTTTTTTCTACTCCTGCTTTCTTTTGGATTGCAAATTTAAACTAATAAATACTTTCACATACTTCCAATATTTTCGATCGCACTACCGCTAATCAGATATGAATATGTTTATTGTAGTATCACAGCTACATAAAATCTTAATTTCGTATTCTCTAGCCTTTAGACCAGTGCTTCTCAAACTTTCAATAGTGGCGCCCCCCTTATCAATCACAATTTTTATCGCGCCCTCCTTATACATTGAAAATGTACTGAATGCAATAATAATGCATTTTTTTACTCTAAAGCAATAATCTTAATTATATACCGTACAAATTCATGAATTAAGTATTAAATTTGTATATGTTGCTTTTAAGCAAAAAAAAAATTAAGTAATAGGATAATTATTATGTTATTTTTCCTTTCTCTAATTTTTAATTTGGAACATATTGCAAAATGCAGTGGCTGCTTAGAAGACAAAATATAAATATCAGCTTTTTTTAGAAAGAACACAGTGGGTCAATTTCTAATCATATATATATAAGCATTCCTTTGAAAAATTTGCTCTGTAAGACAAGCCCATGGAAGTCGCTAATACTTATTAAACTTGTTCTTAATTTAGCATTAATTAATTAGTTATAAAATACTCTGTGCAGCACTGATACATTAAAAGTATACCGCCTGAAGTACAGGCTATTTGCACGAGTTCACATTTATAAGAAAATAAAACAATATTGATATCGCTGAATTTTAAGGATAGTAAAGTCAAGTGCGCAACAATGTTTACAAAAATGTAAAATGATTTTAGAGTTGATTTTAGAGCATTTAGAGTTGATGTTGAATAATGAACAATAATATATAAAATTCCGATGAGAAATAATTGTATTATTTTCAATATTTAAAGTCTTAACATATTTTAAACCTGGAGCAGGCACGCACTTGATACTAATGGTCGAGTGGGGTTATTGAGCCACCCCAATCTTTTTTTTATAATTATTTTTATAGTACACAATAAAAATCGTAATTCCAGTGAATAATTTAATTAAGAGAAAATATACTCACCTACTTTCAAGAACACAGGAAATATTTCGGAAAAAAAGTTATCACACCGGGAACTCAGTCAAAACAAGTACCTAAAGATTGTAAAAAAACGTTTGTCACTCCCGAAAAAGAGGGAGATATGTGACAAATACATTTTAGTTCACACGTTAAGACTGTCAAACAGGAGGATAGTGTGTGTCAGAGCCAATGGTAACAATTAAACAGTTTTTCCAGAATTACCGATTTCGTGCACTCTGTGCTCGGCGTGACAGCTCCGGAATAAAAGTGTATTTATTACAATATGGATGTTGAAAAAAAATTATGTAAAACGTTTTTCATTTTGCTTTTTTATATGCTTGGGAATAACTCATAGAAATAAATCTTAGCCAAGTAATCCTTCAAAGAGCTCTCTGTGCTTTTCCAAAAATCATAAAAATATTTTACAAGGAAAAATCGCAGCAGAAATAGTTTATTTGCAAGTTCCCAAAATGAAAAAAACAAATACATAAGAAAAGGGAGGTAGCTAACCGTACAAGTAAGTTCGAAGGTCAAACCGCAGCAACTACATTCTGCAGCCTACAGCTGATGACAATAATATTACAGTGATGAATTTTTTATCTTCCTAAAAAATTTTTTCGATTATGGGTCTGAGTTTTGTTTTTTCTCATTTTGGTTTGAAAAGAAGTAGAAGCTTTAATTTTTTATGACGTAATATCGCAGATATATAAATTATATCAGTGTAAATGTGCATTTTTTTATTATGTCAGAAAGTATTTTGTTTTACTTCATTCCAGTAAATAATTTTTTTTAATCTTTTATTTTTGATATGCTCGCGCCCCCCTTGTACGTTTATCGCGCCCCCCCCAGGGAGGCGCGCCCCACAGTTTGAGAAACACTGCTTTAGACAATTGGATACTTAGAATATTTCATATGACGTTAAAATTTAAATAAATAACTTATTGAAATAAACTACTGTTAGTGTTTTTTCGTTTCTAACACGCATTAAAACTAATTATAGAAGTGGAGTTGAAATATTTGGGACCTACTCTAAATACACAATAACTCAATTCAGTGGCGCAACAGCGCATGAGGGCCAAGACCTACTTCGCCTATCTCTTCGCCTGGGCACTGAGGAGTATGATCAGATGTTCCGTCAGGTGGTCAGTCTGACGCAAAAATTCCAGTGTTTTAGTTCCCAAGCAAGCATGACACTCACTTATCGACCATTGAAGGGATGAAAGGATGAGTCGACCTTGCCAGCAAGGGTTTTGATTCCCAGACCTGTGTCGTGGAAGCGCGATACAGTACGACTCTGCCACTGGGCATCACTCTAAATACACAGCTGGCTATTAAATTTGCAAAACCAGTGTGGAATGATTCGACGAACGTCAAAATCACTTAGAAAGAAAGAAATGTTTGGGATATGCAAATGATTAGTAATTCAGTGCCTTTAGAAGACCCAGGAGGGAGCAACGATCAATTAAACAATGCCTAAAAAACAAATTGTGTAGTAGATTTCTCATGCGAAAAGTGCTTTGTAAGGTCGGGGTTTGTTCGGAATATCGTGTTATGCTTCAAATAATAAGAAATGCTTACCATCAAATGGCAGGATCGTAGCCTATCGAGAGTATGGATTATCGTTCCGTGATATTGACCGTCTCGCTGGTTGAAATACAAACATTGCCATGCGAATATAGAACCAATGAGTTGCTTGGGATCATACTTAACAACATGCAGGATCTCCTCGTCTTGCCATAGCTACCGCCTAATAGAACCGACATTACATGACGTCAGCCCTCACCGTACAACCATGCAACCCACATCACGGACCATTACTCAGGAAATAAGTATGTTTGCATCATGCCTAGTATTCCCTCGTCATGTGTGAGGACGTTTGCAGCATCGTGTACTGTCAGGACGGCAATTATTTCATCGGCTTTCCTTGACAATACAGCATAGAGAAAGACGGTGACTCTAGTGCGAGTGAGTGAATATTAACGTCGCTCTGTTCAGCTACACGAGGGCTTTTGGCGACGGACCACATAATTTTGAACCATGGTCAAGTGAGATGGACGACTTGAGTTAACACCCCCTCTCCTAACTACTACACCACACCAATGGGAGGACGTTTCAACTCTGGACAGATTTAACGTTTATCACTGCCCTACACGGCGGGTCTTTAGAGATACTAGGCTCGAACTTCTGACATGCCTGCCATGATCCAATACCTCGACCACTGGGCTACAGCAGCCCCCGTGACTCTAGTGCACCTAATGGCAAAACTGGATACAGGAGTGGCGTCTTTTCAGAAGAACTTCGGTTTTGCGTGCAGTGTTCTGATGGCAGAATACTTGTCGGGAGGCTCGGAGAAGACCGCTCGTCTCCTGCTTAAATTCGACATCGGCATAAGGTCCTTGCACCTGGTGCGATGATTTGGGTAAGCGAAACGTACATCTCTAGTTCGGATCGACTGTAATTTGAATGCAGATTGGTATATTTCTGAGATAATACGTTTAGTGGTTGTGCGTTATCGTCAAGGCCTTCCAAACGCTATCAAGAAGATAATCCAAAACCTCATATTTAACGTCGTTTTCTGACCTTCCTCGATACACAGGGTATATACATTGACAGGGTATATACAGGGTATACCTCGATACATTGTCTTGCAAGGTCTGCAGATCTGTCACCCATTACAAACATCTGGAAATGGGTTGCTGGTCCTCCAACCTTCTCCAGCTGATTCGGTTGATGAATGTAGCATAGACTTGATACAGCATGGTAAGAGTTGCTCATTTCTTTTTTCCAAGCCTAGTTCGAACTCTATGCCTTCGGGTCGCTTTAGCTGCTAACGATGACAACTATTTCTACTAATTTCATACCCCCGTAAACGCTCAAACTGCACGTAAATGTAATCATTTCGTCCACATGCCATGCTATTTACATACAATAACTATAATTTTTGTTTTTGCTTCCCTTCATGGTGTTGCAATTTTAATGGTCTGCAGCGTAGTAACCTCAGTAATTCCAGAAATGATAACTGATGGTTTTCAAATCATAGGTTCTAGTTATGAAGCCTCTATAGAGAGAGTGTGGTTTCAACGACAATGTAGTGTTCATCACTTGATAACGGTTAAACATTATGAGGTCTGTTACCCCTAGACCTAGTGTGTCTTCGAAATAAAACGTTAAGAAACACACAATCAATCAAAGTATCCCAAATAAAATCTTTAAAAAAGCTATCAAACTCTAAAGTATGTTTATGCCAATCAGACTGCAGTTGTGATTATGCATTCCATGTGTTCTTGGTTTTTCGACGATAAAATATTAGGAAACACACTTTTAATGTTATAGAGGTTGTAGATGTTTGTACTAAAAACATCCTGGAACATCGGAAATACTTCTTTATTTCAATATACACCACACGATTAGATTGCATTAAAATTATACCGTTTTTAAGACAGAATTACGACAATTGAAATCTGTTACACGCGAAACTGTTGCTTAAAAAACGCAATATGAATTCTCGGCAGAACTACATTATTTTTAAGTGATAAAGTATCCTTTTCGAAAGTAAATCTGCTCTGTGGATGAAGAAAAAGTTCCCGAAACATAGGCAAGCAATAAATAAATTAACAATTACATATAATAATGTTTCATTATTTTTAAAATGACATCGAAAAGGGTAATTAGATTTCTATTGTAAACAAAAAAAATGTCCTTCTAACAACACTATTATATATAGCATTAAATAATAAATCAACTATAGCCATTTTTAAGATACAAGTTGTCTTAATTTTCTTTCAAACCCAACTTAATAAATATCTTAGAAACATATAAATAGTTAACCCATCACACAGATGTATTTAAAAATTAAAAATTATTATTTAGACCCTTTCATCCATTTTATAAGCATGATGATCTGTTGATTATTTACTAACACTACTAACTACTCGAAAGTTATTGGTAACGGATCTTGCAATTTTCTACTTCAACCAAGTTGTGAGAACGTTATAATCCATTATTATAAATGATACAGTGTGATACGTATATAGTCTTCGTAAAAAGAAATCAAAAAACGTCATCTTTGGCATCTTTTAGAGTATAGTTATTTCCTTACAAGTCCATTATAATGAAATATTAACATTTTCTAGTTTTCATATTAAAAATAAGATTTTATAATCACTATTCATTAAAATTTGTTTTATCTTCTTTTCAACACTTTTAAGAAAATGAGTGTATTTTTATATGAACAAATATTCGACAAATCATAATGAATTAATAAGTAAAACGTATCTCAAAAGAAAAATTAACTCAGAAATTTGTTATTTTAGAAACAAATTAGGAAATATTAATTGGTATAGAAAATGTATCGATATATATTTGTAACAAAAAGTCTTCCTTTTACAGATTGTTTTATACTCCTTTGATACAAACATTAATTTAGCGTTTAAACTATTTTGATTCTAATACTAAAACTATACTTTGCAAACATTTATTGATTTTTCGTCATACGCAAGACAAAGAATTTCGTTTCAATCAAAACATGGCTATTAATATATTAAATGAGATGTATATCTCTTAAGACATGGAGAGAAGTACTTAATGTATGTATAATACAAGAACATATATATATGTATATATATATATATGTATATATATGTGTATATATATATGTATATATATGTATATATATACATATATATATGTATATATATATGTATATATATGTATATATATATATGTATATATATATGTACACTGGTGTGCAAAAATTAAGGACGAGACGGTTTTTTCAATATAACTTTGTACAAAAGCTTTCCAAATTAACACATTTAATACCGTTAGATCCCCAATACGTAAGGACATGTGTAATATGTAAGCAACACTTACTAAAAGAGAAATCAGAGGGATAAAAAGAAGCTTTATTGAAAAAGTAGCATGGAGCGCAATGCGACTGAAGGCCGAAACATCCCTGTGATGGGTGTCCAGCAATGAACATCCGGTCTTTAGTAGGGGATATGATCTCCCCTGACTGCTAGGCAGGTTTTACAGCGTCTGTCCATGCTGAGAATGATGGTGTCAATGAGTTGTTGAGTCATTGCTGCCCATTCGTCTTGCAGCGCCAATCGAAGCTCCCGAATCGTTACTGGTGGTAAGGTACGAGCTGCCAAGCGTCTGCCTAGAAAATCCCATACATGCTCGATGTGATTGAGATCTTGAGATCGTGCCGGCCAATCCATACGTTCAATATCCTCACTCTCTAAGAGCTTTTCGGCAGCTACTGTGCGATGACATGATGCATTGTCGTCCATGAAAAGGAACTGCAGACCCATAGCGCCTCTAAAAAGACGCACATATGGAAGAAGAATCTCGTTACAATAACGGGTCCCATTGACTGAACCTGCGTCGAAGATGTGAAGGTCTGTACGACTACCAAGCATGATGCCTCCCCAAACGAGAACACCGCGACCTCCATACCTGTCCCTTTCAATGATGTTCGAGAGATGATTGCGGCTTCCCCGCTCTCTCCAGATGAGTATGCGATGAGAATCGCTACTCAAACTGAATCTGCTCTCATCTGTAAAGAGTACTCGTCCCCATTCATTGTCTCTCCAATTCCGGTGTTTCCGGCACCACAGAGAACGCCTTCTCCGATGGACAGGCGTTAAAGGTACACACCGTACAGGGCGTCGTGCAAACAGACCACCACCGTACAGTCTTCTGGCCACGGTAAAACGCGATATATCGGTCGTCCAGTCGCCTGTGTCGTGTGTCTAGCGATTTCTCCCGCTGTCTGCCGCCTGTTTCTTCTGGCCTGTAAGACAATGTACCGGTCATCTCCGGGTGTGGTTCCTCGTGGACGACCCCTACTGAAACCCCGGATAGCTGTTCCTGTAGTTTGAAATTGTCTCCAAAGTCGTGAAACGATGCTGTGAGCAATTCCAAACTCTGCAGCCACACTTGTCACACTGCGGCCTTCCTCCAACTTCCCAATGATTCGACCTCTGGTAACAGCATCCAGATGTCGTCTAACAGATTGATTATTCGCCATTTCTCGCTGAGGTAGCAACTCGGTGTGATTTTAACTGCTATACGGCGTGCAATCTCTTTGCCAGAAATACTGATCTTACACCGACAACATGCTTTATACTACTCAGACACTCCCCCATTACGTCTACATGCATATCTGCGCATGTGCTACCGTACATCACCTTACTTAATCTCCTGATTGGTCTTTCTGTCCGCTCTGCCTCTTCGTTCAGCTGATATGCTAATTTTTCGACTTCGTCCTTAATTTTTGCACACCAGTGTATATATATGTATATATATGTATATATATGTATATATATGCATATATATATATATATATATATATATATATGTATGTATGTATATATATAAGTATATATATATATGTTTATATATGTGTATATATATGTATGTATATATATGTATATATATAAGTATATATATATGTATATATATATGTATATATATATATATATATGTATATATATATGTATGTATATATATATGTATATATATATATGTATATATATATATGTATATATATATATGTATATATACATACATGTATGTATATATATGTATATATATATGTATTTATATATATGTATTTATGTATGTATGTATATATATATATATAAGTCTATAGAATGAAAAAAATCTGTACGTTTTCGTTGAAAATAGGCAAACGCATGCTACTTGCATCTACTCTTTCGTATCTAGTATACTGCCTTGCAATTGATTTATTTTGCTCTATATTTGATAATTTCTCTTTGGTCCTATATGCTGTTAATAGTTATGATTTCAATTTATCATAACATCCTTAACTAAGTGAATACTTTTTGAAAATTACTTGAAGAAAACAGGAATGAAATTAGTTAGAAAATATCATATTATCTGGTTTTGTAATTTTCGCCGTATTAAACAGGTATTGCAATTTTTACACAAAAGGTAAATTTTTAAAAATGCCATTCCGAGCTATTAACATAAAGATTTTCTACTGGTACTTTGATAAAAGGGTTAATATTTTTATAATGTTTAATACCTGAATACTTTTAAGGCTTTTATGCCGATTTCATGAGCGAAAATATTTTTTTTCTTAGATGCAAATGGTTAGGTGTACATTTTGGAATTATAAATGCAAACTTACATTGGTAAGCTTCGGAATTAGTTTTTTCCTTATAATGCATAATCTCCGTAATCTCTAAAATAAATTACTTTTTTTTTAAACTAAAAAAAGTTTGGTGAAATACAAATATAGTACGGAATGAAATGATATGAAAAGGTTTGAAATACATAAGAATGATACTCTCATTTGACAAAAATGTTTCAACTAAAATTTTGAGTCTTTAATAAGCCCTCGATTGCTCTTTGCTTCAAAAAAAAAAGAAATTAATAATACCAAAATGAATAACCAGTTTTAAATACGTTTTCCTATAACAAATATTTTTTGAGAAAAAAAATCTTGAAATGTACCTCATATAATGTTACAGTGTTAAACATTATTTATTTAGTAATTAATATCTAAGTAATATGAATTTATAGAAAAATCATGTATAAAATGGGTTAAATTAATATTATCAATCTCCAATGAAATAGTAAACATGCTGTTCTCATATCAAAAATTTGCAGAGAAGATTATATTTTAAGTTTTGATAGTTCTGAAATCAGATTATATTAGGTTGAAATTAGAATCAGGTTAAACCAAATGAAGAATTGTTACGGAAAGGAACTCAATTGACTTATTTAGTATATTAGTTTAGTCTTGGGATTTATGCCCTTTGTATTATAACACTCAGAATATAGCTACACAAATTTATAAATGGTCCTGATTCTTTGACATTTTCATATTTATATAAGTTTGTTTTGCAAAACGTAATATGTATGTATGTGCTTTGTTCATTCCCATATATAGTTTAATGAGCCAATTAGACTAAACATACACGGGTAGGAGAAACATTGTACTGCATTTCCATAAAATTTTGATTAGTTCTAATTGTTAATCATTTATTATTTATTTAGATCTTATTTAACTTAACTCGGAGTTTAATTTGAAATAAATGGTTTACACAACGTAGAATCTTTAAAGATTGTATGAACTAAAATGTAAACACCCGCAATTCTAGGATGTTTTTGTAAAATGAAATAAAATCGAAAATATAATACAGTAAATAAATTAATATAATTAAAATAATAAATAAAATAAAAATTAAAAAAAAACCGAGACATTTTTTCACGTCTCTTATCTTATCCCCAAGTATTCGTAAAAACAGAAAGCAAAATTTCAATATTACATAACTGAAAGTTTGGAAAAAAATTCAGAGTAGGAGTTTCTATTTTATGCAACTATATGCTGTTCTTAAGATATCCTTCATTAATAGTTGTGTATATCCCACTACAAGACGATAACAGTAGACATTATAGCATGTTATTTTTTATTGTAACACACACACATAGGTACATATAATCGAAATATATATACCGGTTGTAATTAAAGTATAGTTTCAAACTTAATTTTTTTATTTATCGCAATTTTTCATTAATATAATTAGGGTAATAATTATCAACCCATTTTTTCTGGAATCTCTAATAATTTGTTAATTAACTCAATTATACGTAGATATTTACATAAGATGTGGTGAAACAGCAGAATATTTTTAGGGACTAAACTATATTTTTTAAATAACTGAGGAAAAAAATAGAATATGACCAATGAAATATTAGATTGTGGGCTCATTTTGAAAAACGCGTGCACTAATATTCTTTAACATATTGATTGATTGAATATTAACGTCGCACTGTTCAGTTACGAGGGATTTTGGCGACGGACCACGTAATTTTGAACCATGGACAAGTGATTCTTTTACATAACAAACATTCTTAGTAATATTTGGTGGTTTTCTGACAATATTTTAAAATGATTTCTCAAGCTATTTTAAATAATATATTGAAATAAGGGATTTGAAAATGTGTATTTGTTTTTTCCCCATATATAGATGACGTAGAAAAGTAATTTTATTTATGAGATCTGGTTTATATTATATTCTCGATTCTTAACAATTAAATATTTACTTCTTTTTTTTTGTTAATCTTTGTTTATTCAAATAATATAAATTGGATTTCTCTCTCCCTCTAAAAAGTGGATGATTGCATATTTGTTATGCATAGAGGTCTTAATTACTATGATAATTTTATATAAGTTCCTCAGATTTTGTCTACTAAAGTATATTCAATGTAATTGCTACTAACCAGTTACGAAATAAAACTACGCATTAAAAAGTACAATCAACTAATAAACAGTAATCAGCTTATAATTTTGTAAATGGGTCAAATGGTCATGGTAAGAAATAAATTTTGAAACGTTTTCGACGTGCAAAAAGGTACAAAAACGTTTCAGTGCTTGAAACATTTTGTAATAAAATTGTACATTCGTTATAAAGGATACATATAATGAAATAAATAGTTTTTTTCTTTGCATAAAGCCAAATGCAGACTCATTTCACAATTTCATCATTGTGCATTTCATAATATTAATATATAATACAGAGTAACTATAAATTCGTCTATCATTAAACATCTTTGAAATTTAGAAGCCTGCAATAGATACACGATTTTTCCATTTAGCAAATCAAATTAAATTTATATCTAACGAGTGTTAACTATTCTGTATTAGCTAGTGTGAATGCTTATAGTGTAATTGATAGCTAACTACTGAAACGCTTGTTTTGTTGTAGGTCGGCCCGGAATACGAGACTGAGTATTCGACCACACGACACGCTGATGGATTAGAGACTTCAAGCTTGGGTCTCAAGTTTGTGGTAACGAGCAAGCACTTTCTTAATGGAAATATGAAGCTCAAATGCACGGCTACAATTTCCCGTATCTACACTATGAGTAACGAAGAAATGGTATTTGGTGGGCGGCAGCAGACATCTGGACTCCATATTAGCGAAAACATGAGTCGAAGTGAGTAGTCTTTCTTAATTGTCTTGAATATTTTTAGAAGTAGAAATAAATGTACCGAATATTTGCCAAATTAAACAATAGGGCATATGGTTTACCTCACAACAGTAGCACACAATGGGGTTCAACCCCCATTGTCCTTGAATTTTTTATTGATTTTTAATCATATGTATATATTACGTAAAATAACGTTTATTAATTAATGCTTTATTATAATTTATTTTATTAATTAATACATTTTTGTATTCAATGATTTATTTTTTACTGTTTTTTTGTTTCCGACAATCAATAAAATCAAAAGAATATATTTGACGGCGTATTGGGGTATGATACGAGAAGCGTTGACTTTCGATTCCCCCCTCCCCCATTCTGAAAAATTCCTGTGTGTGCCACTGCCTCTCTATAGTGCTCACCTCAAGCATTTGAGTTATTTTCAACTTCCATCATTTTAAATATTACATTTGGAAATTTAAATAATCGACCATCTCGTAGTTTCACGCTTGAATGAGAAGCTAGAAAATAAAGACTATACAAGATGTTTAGAAAAATGACAACAAGTAGCTGCAAAATAATATAAAACAGTGCATATAAAAACCATGGTATAAATAAGTGCATGGACAAGAAGATGAAACAACAACTGAAAATAACATAAAAATCCTAATTCAAAAATTGTTTGTCTATGAGTGGTGTTAACTGGAAATGGGGTACAGTATATAATACAATAAATGATGTGTAACAAAAAGTGATGGAAATGAATCAAACCTCTTTTTTTCATTTAAAAAAAAGTTTAATTATACATTTTGTTTTACTTAAATTCGACAGAGACATAACACTTGGTAATTTGAAACTTTAGAGCATTTTCTGTTGCATCAGAGATGCAAGATTATTACTTAATTTTCGAAGAAAACTTTAGCCTCTTTGAATCACATCCATATAAAATAAAGCACATTTATTTGCCAAATGTTCGAAGAACTATTATATATTCTGACATACAGACCATTAAAAGATACTAACTATACAAATAAATCTGAGAGAAAAATTCCTGCTTTTTTTTTTTTCTCGTTAGAGTAATTTTTCTTTCATCATCGTCTTTTTTGTAAGAATGAAAGTTGTTTATGGAAGAGAAAAATTAAGCCTTTTTAACATCTTGCTCCAAATTTCCTATCTTGCCAATTTTTACTGATTAATTTCATTATAAAATTGAAAAATCTCGCATTTGGAAAAAAATTCAGTTGAAGAACATTTCAATTATCGAAATAGCTTTGCTTAACTTTATTGGTTTTTTAAGCTTAAGTTATTTTATGCTTCTATACAATTACGCATTTGAATAATGTTAATGCATTCGACAATTTCTAAATGATAACAATTTATAGTATTTTACTTCTCATAATTTACTTCCAATACATCGATTTATTTATCAATATGAAAGAAAAATTAACTCTGCTTGTGAG
Organism: Trichonephila clavipes; assembly: GCA_019973935.1. NCBI lineage: Eukaryota > Metazoa > Arthropoda > Arachnida > Araneae > Nephilidae > Trichonephila > Trichonephila clavipes. Next base: position 2,271,144 of record BMAU01021357.1, read on the forward strand.
AACAAAAGTCGTGAAGTATATGCAGCGTGTGGTAAAAAAACCCGGGCAACAATTTTTTATATAACTTTATAAAAAATAAGAAACTAACGAAATATAACAAGTAATAAGAAGAGTACACTCGTAGTAATAAATAAATTTAATTGGTTTCAAAGTGACCGCTGTTTGCAACAATGCAGAGGCGCAAACGCTTGCAGAAATTTTCAACAATGAACCTCAAGTCTTTTAACTTTAATGCATCCCATTCCCACAAATTGATTGATTGATTGAATATTAATGTCGCACTGTTCAGCTACATGAGGGATTTTGGCTACGGACCACGTAATTTTGTACCATGGTCAAGTGACGTGGACGACACCTGAGCTAGCACCCTCTCTCCTAACACACCGCACCAACGGGAGGACGTTTAAGCTCTCGACAGAAGTGCATAGCTCCCTTACACGGCGGGTCTTTAGTGGTACTGGGATCGAATCCACTCCTACAGAAGTGATTGCTTTAGAGAGTCCAAAGTTTTTTGTATTTTATTGCAGGCCCTGAACTCTAAAATGGACCATACACTGTAATCCATGGGGTTGAGAGCCGGCGAGTAGGGTGTCATTCTCTTCTTTAGAGGATATCATGTCTGGAAAATTCACCTTGCTTCGCTCTTGTGCTTTTTTGGCTTTGAAAACTGGTGCAAAGTCTTGAAGAGTATCCATTTTGAATTTCCGAAATGCGTTTGGTTCCACGGTAGTACGACAGCTTCAATAAAATCTCCCCGGTACACTTTTTGATTGATTTTAACGCCCTCTTCCACAAAAATCAAAGGTGTTTTGCCATTTGCTCAAATTCCACCCCAGACCATGACCGACTTTGGATATTGGCGATGTTCAACAACTGTCGAGGTGCTTGGAGCGTCCACAGACCGGATTCTATCGTTTTGGGAGTTATGAACTTGTTGAACCGTAAGGAGCTTTTCATCAGTGAAAAGGAATCTCTCCCAGTGCTGACTTGTGGCCCGTCTCAAAAGTTTTCGGCATCTTCGGAGCCGTACGAGTTTGTTTGTTTTTTCAGTGAGAAGCTGAACTTTTCGAAACTTTTAAGGCTTCAGTTTAAGCTCTGTTTTTGCTATTCACCTCACCGATCTGTCACTTATTTCCATGTCACGAGCGATCTGTCTCATGGAAACCCTCGGATTTCTTTGGACTCGCTTTTTGATGGTTTCATGATTCTTTGAATTGTTTACAGTGCGTTTTCGCCAGGCTTCCTGGACGTCGACCATCATTGCCAAGTTCTTCGGAACGGCAGATCGCATCAGACACTGTTTGCAGAAGTACATTCAGCAGACGAACTGTTATTTTTCTTGCTGGAACAACTCTAAAAAAAGCAGACCTTTTGCTCGATATTATCAAAAACATATAAATCAAAGTCAAAACTACGAAATATATTTAAAAATAGTTTATTATTAAAGTGTTAGCTAAAGAAACATGAAAACACCAATTAATAGGGAATTCGTTAAGTATTCCAGGAGACCAGAAATTTGTTCGAGTTTTTTTGCTGCACCCTGTATATCTAAACTCAAGGATTTTACACTCGGACGATTTTGACTCCTATTCGATGTGGAGATAGGGGTAGAATCCATAACTAATCACTGACACAAATATATCTCAAATATATTTTGTTTGTCAATTAGCCTAGGATGGGAGTATCAACTATGACGCACTACTATGAAGAATGAATCTTTACTTCTTTGATGCTACCAGAATGAGATGAAGACCACTGTTTGAATCCTCATGAACATCCATATGGTCTTGGAAAAAACTTGGGAAACGTCACTTCAAAATAACTAACTAGAAGCGAGACAGTAATGTGGTCGGCAATAGTGTGCGTCAAGAATGGGATTCAGGTCACTGCTAATAACTTCCTAAGCATCCCCAGAGTTTTGGATATTTTAAGATAATTGCTGACTGCAGCAAAAGCAACGCAATTGACAGTAGAATGCGACAAAAGTATTACTACTCATGGATTAGAGGTAGAGTGCCCTCTTCGTAAGCTCAAGGTTGCGGGTTCGACCCCGGCTGGAGTCGATAAATTTTCTGGATGCGAAAATCGTATGCATGCATGCCATACGATTATGTGGCATGTAAAAGATTCATTGAGCATCAATTTGGTTCTGGTACTCTCAACAAAATTAAACCAGGGAAATATTTAGCATCCGATGAGAACTTGATTTAAAAAAGTAATTCAAGCGTTCAAATGTGGTAGCGGAGTCACCACTAGATCGGGCCACCATGAAAGGGCTCTCACATTTGGGGACTTGCTGTGTCTGCAAAGATTAAGTCACTAAAATGTGCAGCACCATTAGAGGAAACTACTCATCCCTGGCTCCACCTCAAATCGCCTTATCTAGCACTTCACATTGGCATCTTACGTTTCTTCTGTGAGAAGGCGGTCGTTACAAAAATTTCATTAGCATAAAAAAATAAAACCAAGTTAGTTTTAAGGAGAAAACAAAGCAAGCTAGTTCGTTACATGCTATGTTACAATATTAAACCTTGTTTATTCTTATTTGATGCCCAGTGGTCGAGTGGTAGCGTATAGTGTTTCCCCACCACAGGTTCGGGGTTAAGCCCCCGACCCGGGCATGGCAGGCTCAGCCTCTCATCCCTTCAAAGGGTCGATAAATGAGTACCAAGCTTTCTTGGGAACTAAACCACTGGGGTTCACGTCAGACTGACCACCTGATTGGAACATCTGCTCATGCATCTCAGTGACCAAGGTCACGAAAACTGAGGTGGGCACAGCAGGCCTTCAGCCGCAATGGGCTGTTACTAGACTGAGCTTAGTTTGTTCATTCTTATTTTGGTCGCAAGCGGTTGATTTACAGTAAAGTAAATTCACAGGAATCTAAAGCAGAAAAACTTCTCAGTGGACTGTGTAAACTCTATGTTAAGCACAATATAATGCGGTGACACTCAAAAAGCGTGTGGCTAACACTACATCACCAGTCATTTTGTCTTCTCTAAACAGCTCTTATTCCTCTTTCCCCCTTTGGTCAGTGACTTCTCACTTCATGTGGGTGAGGGATTGTCCGTTGTAACCCTCTGCTTCGGAAAGGTTTAGAAGAATGTACATATTTACTTGTTATGAGTTAAGGGGATGGTGAACCTTCCTAATATAAAATTTGGGTCACTATTGCGATTTGGATTTTTTATAATAATAATAATATACCTTATGTTTCATATAATAGTTCTGTCAAATAATTGTGGCATTTTGATGAATAAATTATTGAATTATTTTTTTATATCACTCAAATAAATATTTAAAATGTACTTTTCTTAGTTCGTAAATTCTCAGGTTTCATTGTAACGCGAAAAGCTCCTTACGTTTCAAATTACGTCATATCTCTTTAAAATGTCCACAACTTATGAAATATGATATAATTCATAAATTTCTGAATTAGGTTTTTAAAAAAATTAACGGAACATATTTTGTGTTGTTTTGAATAGCTTTAATGTGTGATAATCGGTGAAATATTTCATATAATATAGAAAATTTATCTTTCTTTAAATTTTATTCTGTGAATTTAAAATCCATGCACAGATGTATTTTGTTGTAGTTCATCTATATATATATAACAAAAAATTATGTACATATCTTAAAAACTAATGCGCAAGGAGCATTTTTAAAAATAATTTTTTTTTAAAAAATTAGTTTATAATAGTTTTTTTTAAAATATGTTTAAATCGGGAAATATAATAATTATTTACTATATTGATTCCATTTTCAGCTAATTAGGCTAACAATTTAAGAAATTAATATTAATGGTCCAACGTCCTTTTACACACAACCTTATTAATCAAATTGTGACTACCATGTGATATTGATAGAGGGGAGATATTCATAGGTAAATTATTCAACAATATTTAAGTAAAAGAAATTTCCTACGCAAGTCTTTATACCAATTAGTTCAGTTAGTTCTTAAGATTTTAAAAGCCTTATATACGATGGCTCGTGCCATTTCTTGGAAATTGCATTTGTATATAAACTGCATTCTCTTAAATTTTGATTTTTTTTTTTTGCAATATTGATAAAAAATGAGAAGAGTAAATAAATATAGTGCTAAAATCAGAACTTGAAATATTCTGAAATACATTTCTTGTCCACAAACTCACGGGAACACTTTCCAATTCCTTGTATTAACATTTATATCTAATGAAATCTCATTCCATTTCGACATGGTAATGAGACGCTAGATAAACTTCATTCTCTTTCTCAAGAAAACTAAAATTTTAGGAGAAAATGCGATAAAAATAAGGAAAAATATATAGATTCTATCAAATATATTAGATTAAATAAATAGCACTTTAATGAAGCATAAAACGCTTTATAATGAAATCTTTATCGTAACCCCCTTTTTCACTTAATGTTGTAAGACATTAATAATTTTTTTAGATAAATGCTTGAAATGATAGAATTTTGTAACATAATACGACAACCACTTAAAATAAATATGTAATTAAACAAAAATGGTTATATAGAAACCTGGAATATGTATCTTTAAACCTAAAATGTATATTTTTTTAAACTTAAGTATTTTGATAATTGAATAGGAAAAATAAATTTTAAAATTGGTTAAGAATTTCTACAGCTATAGCTTTGTTAAATTCTAATCTGTTTATGTCAGTTAATGTCATATGCATAACAAATCCATCGTTTAGTGAAAAAAATAGAATTGACAAAACTGCATTTTTACATTGAAATTTTGTTAAGAAGGTGTAGTATAAAAATTATAAATGTCAATACGATATGTTTTTGTTAATTGTAATCTAAAGAAGATTCTAAGGAAATGTGTACTAGCTCGCATCAACCCAAAAAATGAATTTAGTTTCCTTTCTTTTTAACTCGTTTGTAAGTTATCAGCAATGGACAGATGTGTAGCTGGGGTGAGTAACGAGTTCGACTCCTGAGATTACTCCTAGGTTCCACACTTCCCCAAGAACAGTATCGGTTCGAAATGATTTTTTCCTTAACCTCCTAAATCATCGCAAGGAATTTTAGTGGAATCAACCACTAAAACTTATTCTACCAATCAGGCTGTCGCAATCAAAGCTAAAAATGGGACTTAAATTAATAATATTTTTTTGTCTTAGAGAAACAAAAATAAAAGAGAATAAGAAAGTAAACTGGCACAGAAAATGACTTTTCATCTTTTATAGCTCCAATCATTTTTCAAAGATAAGAATGCAGACACAATTTAAGATTTTAAGAGAATCCCATTTTTTATTGGATTCAATAGAAGTTAAAAACTACTATTAAGGATTATTTTGTATAGTTTAAAGTGGCGTTGAATCCGTTTCTGACTTTTTAATATTTGGCCGGTTTCTTAATTTTTTAACTTACACAAAGAATTGTTTTGAATACGAAAAAAATTCAATCCTTTGGATATGTACGCGGAAAATTAGATCACGTAAAAATATTAAGAGGTATTAAATTCTCATCCATTTGTTGGGAATTAAATTAATATTTTTAAGACAACGTCATGGAAAACCATGTATGTCTTTTTTTGTTTTGATATCATCTTGTTGTGCCTGTTGTTAGATATTCATGCGTGGGAGTTAGAAAAGAAAAAAGTTATACTGAATGTTTATTTTTTACTCTAAATTTTCTGTAAAAAGAAAAAAGAAACCCACATATCTTCAACAGTGAGAAATTATGATGAGCATAAAAGTTGTATAAAATTAGGGAACAGCATGAGCATTTCAAAAATGAGTTCAATAATGCGAAATGCTGTACAGATTAATGGGTCTTTTTTATAAAACCTCAAAGGAATAACTATTTTTTGTTAATAATCCAACGAAGAAGATTAAGATTAAGATTTAGATCTTCCAATTAGAAATGCAAATAAACTAAGTCTGCTAATAACAGCCAAGTATGTTTTTGATTCGTTATATATATATATATATATATATATATATATATATATATATATATAACGAATCAAAAAAAAATATATATATATATATATATATATATATATATATATATATACTCTTTTTGTTCTCTAGAATATTAAAGAAAAATAGGTTGAATTATTTACGTTCCAATTACCTTTTTTTTTTTGGGAATCTCTTTCAATTTAAACAAAAACATTAGAATTTTTAAAAGTCATAAATGATAAGAAAAATCACATGGATGTCATTTTTGGATCATGCCATTTTTATTTTAATTAACTGTTTCTAATCTGACATTAGAAATAAAGGAAATGATTGTTTTCTTTAGAAAGCTAAGAAAATTCATTCGCAAAACCCTCCTTAATAAATAGTTTTCACTATGAAGATGCTCGAAATTATTAAATAACATTCTGCTTACTAATAGTATTTAAGGCTAAAAAACATGCGAGCACAATCTTCCGCATAGATTAATAGTTTTCATCAGGGCAAAAGACAGCGTAATTTTCAAACTCGAGCCATAATTATTTTCTAAAAATAGATCAAATGTCAAAAGCAACCGAAAGTTCATTCATAATGAAAGAGGCGTGGTCTTACGGAGTCATCAATATGCACCCAATGGGTCCTACCTCTTTTGCCTCGGACAGTAAATGAGCAATGGATGGTAAATGGAGTCCGTTGGTGTCACGTAGCATCCGAACTACAGTTAATGTTAGCACAGTCACTAAGTTCCTCTTCAAATGAGCCCTATATTTATTGATAGAGACACGAAAAAATTTTCCACACAAAAATAATTACTTTCGTCATTTCAAGTCAATAAAATCAGTTATATTTAAAGTCGAATCTCATACTACTTATTGAATATTTGAGGTCTAAAAAACTTGCATATTAAAGCATATACACTACGCATCTGATGCACTATGCTTATTTTTAAATTCCAAACAAATAATACATATCATATGTACTGAAAATACAGCAAAAAAACCCTGAAGTATTTGTAATGCAAGTTATTAAGAACTTGGATATATTGTTAAATATGTTTCACTCATTTTAGTTACCCTAGGACTCATATTATCATATATAAACGAATACAAATAATTATATATATTTATATATAAACCAGAACATTAAAAAATTTTGGCTTAGACGCTTAGTACTTATTAAAACGGGTTTTTATTATTATCAAAAATGTTGTTAAATAAAAACACTTTAGCACAGTGCTCTCAAAGTTTCAATATTTGCGACTCAATATTAAATCATTATTTCCATCCCTCCATACAATAACAATGTATTTAATTCAATAATACCATACTTTGACGCTAAAGCTACAATACGACTTTAGCCTCTTGAATGTTCCACCGGTGTATACAACCGTCTCGCTCGGCCAAAGCGTTAATTGCGCTGGACATATATATATATTTATATCTTTCCAAAGTACGATCATTTCTGTGAACTGCTATCCATAAAATTATTCCGAAGCCTTTGTAATACAATAAAAGGACCTTGGCAGTGTTTGCGAAGGTTTTACTTATTTCAGAGGATTTGTTTATTCTCCCCCCCCCCCAATCCATCATGCATGAGCGCTTATGTGGAAAACGGTGGCAGTGAAGAGGGGATCGTGTACCTTTTAATCGGCAGCTAAGGGATTAATTATAAACCATACAAAGTATCTTGATAAGTGTTAATTTTTGTGTATAATTTTATATATGACAAGTCCATGGGGTCACTGGTAATTATAAGACTGTTCTTAATTTATTATTGTTAAATTAATACTAAAATACGTTGTACAGTGCTGATATATTTATAAGTATAAATGTGTATTTTATTTTTTATTATGTCAAAATGTATTTTGTTTGCTTACTTTCACTAAATTTATAATTTTTTAAATAATATTTTTTTTTCAAATTATCAAAAGGCTCGCCCCCCTTAGGTCCGCGTGGCCTTCAGTTTGAGGAACGCTGCTTTTGCTCATTTGTTACGAAGGCTATTTTTTAAGTAAGGTCCGTTGGCTCTGTAGCAGTCGTGTAAGCTTCACAGTGTGTCTTTAAAATGTTTTAGGTGATTAAATAACCCGCTAAGTGTGAGATACTGTCGGTAATCCGTTTTTGACTGCGAGAAACATGTCGGCTACAGACATTCATCGCCGTATAACAGAAGTTTATGGCACAGAAGCAATGAGTAACAGCAAAGTTCGAAAATGGATGAGGAAGTCTACAGATGGGCGAACAAACGTTCATGACGAAGAACGCTCAGGCTGGCCCTCTGTAATCACTGATTATTTGATGCAAGATGTTGAAACAAAAATTCGTGAGAACCGGAGATTCACGATAACCACTCTTTCATTGGAATTTCCCGACGTTTCTCGGTAGGTGATGTACAACATTGTGACTGAAAACCTCAACTTTAAGAAACTGTGTTCTTGGTGGGCACCCAGACTACTCCCAGCGGAACACTAAGAGAAGAGGTTTGCCATTTCATTGAACTTTTTGATTCATTACGAGGAAGAAGGGGATGACATGTAGAGTCGAATCATTACTGGAGATGAACATGGGTATCTCATATCACCCCTCAATCAAAGCAACAGTCGATGGAATGGCGCGCGCGCGACACACACAATCTCTCCTGTCAAGACCAAAGTCAAACAAACGCTATCAAAGTGCAAGATTATGGCAAAAGTGTTCAGGAACCGGCGCGGTGTTTTGCTGGTGAACTTTATACCTCAAGGAGCAAGGTGCCTACTGAGACAACTCTATGGAAGCTCCGAAGAGTATTGCAAAACAAACGGTGCGGCATGCTGTCAAAAGGTGTTTTGCTTCTCCACGATAACGCAAGGTCTCCCACTCGTGAGTTAATCGAATCTTTTGACTGAGAGGTTTTGGACCATGCACCATACAGCCTTGACCTTGTTCCGAGGGATTTCCACCTTTTTTGGTATTTCAAACACAGTCTTGGCGGGAAGCCCTTCAGTCACAACGAAGAAGTGAAAGCGGCTGTCTGGCCATGTGGCAGACTTCTTTACAGAGGGCTTTCAAAACTTAGTTCTAAGGTATGACAAGTGCATTAGTAAACCCGGAAACTATGTAATGAAATAGGCAAAAGTATGTACAATCGCAAAATAAAGGTTTTTTGAAACAAAATATTGTCGTTATTTTTCTTAAAACAAAGGAACCTTACTTAAGAAACAGCCCTCGTACTTATCCAATCAACGGTATATGAAATTGATGTTTTAAAAATTTGTTTAATTTCCAGGCTTAATAAGTGAACAAAATAGAGTTAAATTCTAGTTAATTCGGTGAATTAATCAGTTTCACGTCCATCAAATCGTAATTAGTTTAATTTTTATTTACTAGTCATATAAGAGACAATTTCGCTATGATATTTGGTTTCACTCGACAGTAAAGAGGAAAAATTATTTTTTATAGATGGGAAAAAACGACATTTTTGATTTTTTTTTTATAGCCAATAAGTAAGCAACATTAGAATAGTCTTTTTGCAACTCTTCGAATTTAAAAATGGATAAGGTTAATTAGCTATTTCCTTCTAGTTTCAGCATTGCTTCATTTTAAAATGTATTTCTTACTCCAGATGATTGATGATTCGTGAAAATTTTTATTTGATTCATAGATGCAATCATCAATCCTTACATGAAGTCTGATCGCTTCAAAAATTACTTCATACTAAATTTGCATTTAATGCATTGATATGACATACAATTTTTTCCATTTAGTTTTTTGTACAATTATTTTCGTATGGTTAAATATTTAACTTTATATATATCAGCTTGTATTTGGGTTGAGTTGTAATTGAATTACTTAACGTTTAATTCAAAAAATTAATTTTTAAAGCTTTAATAAAATTTTATTACGAATTTTTTCACTTTTATATAAGAAAGGAAAGAACTATCCAATTAATATTTCATATGAATGATTTAAACATTTTTAACTACATCTATCTATTCCACTATAATTCAAAATTTCAGTGCATAACAAAAAATTGTAGTCTTAATTATTAAGTAGTCTTAAATTATTAAAAAAATATTACCGTGCAACTTTTCGGATTTTCTGAAATTCCTTAAAAATCCACTAGAAGGCATGAAATTTAATCGACTGAGAAACTGTATAATACTGAAAGTAGGAAGACTGCATAACAGCAAACAACAAATGTGACTACTCCTATGCAACTTGGTTACAGACGCGCGTGGGAGGGGGGCAGATAACTTCATCAGAGTAAATATCTCAGGTAAATATACATCTTAAAGTTACTTAAAACTTGAAGTTATGTACTTTCATTATAATGTGTCCCTATACTAGTACATCAGAAACATCCTAATGGTTCCTTTCCTTACTGCTAGGGGGATGGACATGTATCCCTATCTCTCTCTATCAAATGGTGCTTAAAATCATTTGCTAGACTGAAACGAATTCTCATTGGTAAAGAAAAATGTGATTCTATAGACGCGATGTCCAATCTTTGTATTCACTGCATCACCATGTTTACAGTTGCCGAGACAGGTTGATGTCAATGGTATGCAACTCTTTCAAGAATGCGAAGAAAAAAGTCCACATTTTTTTTATGCATTAAATCAGAACACCTGTCATTCAGTTGCCGTATGTAGCTGTTGCTGTCTGGTCTCGGTCCCTTTTTGCCTGCACGATGATATATCGATCATCACTTATTGTTTCCCTTAGCCAACCACCTCCTTTCTTACAGCTATTTTAAAAGGCCTTTCAAGCTCATGATACAAGATATTTTGTTCATTACAAACTCTTTGGAAACACTCGTCAAACTATGTTCTTAATCATGATTATAGATCATTCTATTCCATTGAAAGGCTAATCCCATTGTGTAGCTTCTTTTGCCGTGTAACACATATGGTCTCACTTTAATTTGCAGCGAATGTCTGGAAATGTACCTTTCCTTCTTCGTAAGTTGCTTCACACTGCACTTGATGACTCAACGCGTTTTTTCCACATCCTCATATTATTTTTGTCTTCCTACTTCCGATATTTAAAAATGCATGCCATTTTCTACTAAGTAGTCTTCGTTGCATTGGTACCATAAAAACTACAACTTCATGGATGCATGCTTAAAAAGGATATTTTGCTTCTTAAGTTTTGCACTCTCTCTCTCTCTCTCTCTATATATATATATACATATATATTATATATATATATATTTATATATATATATATATTTATATTTATATATATATATATTTATATATATATATTTATATATATATATATTTATATATATATATATATATTTATATATATATATATTTATATTTATATATATATATATTTATATATATATTTATATATATATATATTTATATATATATATATATATATATATATATTATATATATATATATTTATATATATATATATATATATATATATATATATATATATTTATATATATATTTATATATATATATATATATATATATATATTTATATATATATATATATATATATTTATATATATATATATATATTTATATATATATATATATATTTATATATATATATATATATATATATTTATATATATATATATATATATATATATATATATATATATATATATATATATATATATATTTATATATATATATATATATTTATATATGTATATATTTATATATTTATATATATATATATATTTATATATATATATATATATATATATATATATATTTATATATTTATATATATATATATATTTATATATATATATTTATATATATATATATTTATATATATATATTTATATATATATATTTATATATATATATATATATATATATATATATATATATATATATATATATATATATATTTATATATATATATATATATATATATATATTTATATATATATATATATTTTATATATATATATATATATATATATTTATATATATATATATTTATATATATATATATATATTTATATATATATATTTATATATATATATATTTATATATATATATATATATATATATATATATATTTATATATATATATATATATATATATATATATATATATATATTTATATATATATATATATTTATATATATATTTTATATATATATATATATATATTTATATATATATATATATATATATATATATATATATATTTATATATATATATATTTATATATATATATATTTATATATATATATGTAATAATTCCCCTAGCATCTTTTTAATTAATTATTTTACTAGTACTGCAATAATCTTTTAATTATTTGGTTCTACACTAACACCCTGATTTTAATCTTAATCGAGTACTCTTATTGCGCATCAGACATCCCAATCCCGCTCATTCTATCCAATCAGAGCTGTTATTACGTCATAAGTACTTGTACTATAAAAGCCGAAACCTTGTGTAATCTCTCTCTCTTCGTTCGTTTCTCTGTAAATATGTAGCCAGCTATTTTGTATTTTAGTTTCTTTGTCTGTGTTGTGTCATCCATGTTCATCGTAATTAATATGCCTAAGTGTTTCAAGACATTCAATAAATTGGATTACTAATCTACCATACTGCCTCGTCGATCTTTACATGAGAAAGATGCATCAATATAAAGAAAATCAACACCGGCCACGCCCTATCTTTTGGTTCGCTACTGTAATAATATCCACTCGCCACGTCTTACGATAGTTTTACCAATGTTCCAGAAATCTGATATATATACCAGAAATTAATTGACCTAACTTAGAGCTGAGTCTAGTTAGTACTTAAATAGCATAATCAACCGTATGAGTAAGTACAGAGATAATGCGAACTTAGCAATTTTAAAGCAACAACCCATAATTCTGTTTTTAAATAAAGACAGTCCCTACCCCACTCCCACAAAAAAAATCTATAAGAAGTCATTTGAATAAAATGTAATTTAACTGAAAATATGGATATAATCCAAGTCATATAAAAATCAAATAAACACTATTTTACAATTCAGTGAGATATTATGTTCGAGTATTTTTGGCTTTAAAAATCTTGGTGTTATGAACTAAAAAAATATTGTTTTTATCCCCCAATTAATTCCTTGTTAACGTTTTAAAAGAAGTAAAGATAATAACAATGAAAAAGAGTAACTCAAAAGTACTAAATCTCAGTAATTATATATGGAGTACTTGTGTTTTTCTTATAGATAATTTAAAAAATTCTCTCGCAACGTCTACTGCTGTAATAAATTACATCGAGAAATCATTTTATCTCCTCTTAAAAACAATCTTCTTGTTTAGCTTCCATTTACTTGAGCTTAAAATGCAAGTAATTTAAAATTTTCTTAGTAATATTTTATTTATAAGCATCATCGTGGAGGAAAACATATAATTTTCTATTAAATAATTATTTTTCACGTCGCTGAACCATTTTATCAAACAGTAAACTGTTCCTCTCTGAAAAACTCTCAGAAAGAATGTTACTTTTTTCTCCCTCTAAAAACATCCTTTTATTAAGCCTTAAGATTTTTTTCCCTGCTAAACTGAAAATATTGATAACATTAACAGCGCCTAGAAAAAAAAAAAACTTTTTTTTTTGCATTCCAAAAAGCTGCAGTTACACAATATGAAGGCGGAGCATAGCTTGCAGCTAATGACAGTGCTAGAAATTTTATCATCGAAATAAAAATTCTTGTCTTGCCATGATTTTCAATAAAAAAAAAATCAATATCTTTTCAACGTACAAACAATGCATACATGTGAGAAAAAGTCGAAGCTTCAGAAAACTTAAAAGCTTCCGAAATAGTTGTTAAGGATTCTCATTCAAAACTAGTTTCTCTTAAAAATCTAGCGAGTTGCTTATCTTTTCCTGCTCAACAGGAAAAACGACCTATCTGCCATGTTTGACTCTCAGGGGAATTCTGAGAACTCTGAATACGTTTCATTTTTAGCAAGGGACGTTTGATTTTAGAGACGAAACCTTGATTAGATGCGAAGGGGGACTTAAAGCTGAAACAGATTAGGGAGAACTGAATAACGTTATTTAATGGATTGTGCTGCATAAGCTATAATCTTCTTCCTCTTTAAACTGTAAATTGATATTTATTTATTGCCGAAGTCGCGAAATATTTTAATCGGTTCCTCATCTGTTAGTCTATGATTTGAACCATGTTATTAACATTTTAATAGAACCTATTTCTTACCAGAGCTGACTACAGGTAGAATTAGCTTTACATTTACAATTTTTAGTGGAATTTAATTACATCCTTAGCGAGTCAAAATCTTGATTTTTTGAAAAAGAAAAATCTCTCATGATCTCCAGCAAACAATTTATTTCTTTAAATATATAACTACTACGTTCAGTTATCCGAGATTAAAACACTCCTGTTTAAGACAAGCTTCGAATTATCATGAACATGTTACTTTTTCTCGCATTAAAAAAATGTAATTGGATTGCTTCATTCTCCGGCTCAATTTTATGGACTTTGCTGTTTAAATTAAACTAATTCTGCGTAGCATTTTAAACTTCATACGATAAATTCTGCAAGGCTGAAAACAGAGTGAATAAATGATTCTGTATGTCATATAATCTTACACCAAAAATTATTTCTTCTATTTTTAATTATCTACCAATATTAATCACTTTTCTCCTCTAATTGTGTGAAATTATATTATATTGACTACATTTTTTTCTAAAATTTTACAAAGGCAAAATACAATAAAAAAATTTTTTTTTACCTAACTTTGTAATAGAAGTGCATAGATAAAATATTTAATTTGATAAATATTATTTGCAAAACACGTAAGTATTAGCAAAAGCCTACGAGTCTAAAAATAAAATCGCAATGCTAAAATGTGGTAAGTCATACATCTATAGAGAAGAATGAAATATTTGCATCGTATTGTATATATATATATATATATATATATATATATATATATATATATATATATATATATATATATATATATAGGACTACTAGGAGGATTCATTGCATTAAAAAGTGTATCGTACTAGGGTAGATGATTTTGTACGGAAGATGTAATGTGTTATACGTCATGGATAACAGATAGGATCAAAGGAGGTCAAAACACAGAATCATGATTCGAAATTAGAATGTTCAACTCACGAATTTTCCAAGCAAGTTTCATGAATCATTTTGGCAAAAGCATGCATATTCAAAATGGAAATGTGGTGGTGGGCATTAAAAAGTCACTAGGAGGCAAAATTTGAGGATTTTAAAAGGAGCCGTGAAATTTTCAAACGTGTATCTGATCTCAATTATCTAAAATTTCTATTTTAAATGCAAGTAAATATATGATCCTCGTTTCGATTACCTTCTTAAATGCTGAAATGAGAACTTTATATGGTAGCTGAATGATGATAACAATGATCGAAGACTAACGAATACAGATAAATTTTGATACATATACTTTAATTTTTAGCGGTAAATTTGGTAAAAAAAGATTTTTTTGTAGATTCAGTAGATTTAAAAAAATATACTTCAGAATTTTTAATGTGTCCTAAACATGATTTCTGAATTTTTTTTTAAAAAAATTATAATGTAAAACTAAATAATTTAGGGTTCAGTTACATTTTATAAGTAATTATAATAACTTAATATATTTAAAGATATAAATCAGTGTCCTGTTTATCTATCTGATAGTTTTATGACGTACAGCACAATATGAAAAAATATTAGTGTTCCATAATTCACCAAAGATTTTACAGTTTCTAGAATCATCAATTTTTGTGTAGAATATTACTATTTCTCAAATTTAAGTTAATCACAAAATTGTGATTAACTTTTTCAGTACTATTGAAAATTGGTGGGACTTTATGCAGGCAGGCTTAATTTGTCTTCAGTTATATCATTCTCTATTTATATCATTGTATTCAGATTTATACCAAAATGTTTTATAAAAAATGCTAGAATAATCACTGAAGAATAACTACCATAGTATTATTTCTTTTTAAGCCTCAGTTTTTTTTATGCCAGCTCATTACATATTTAAAACATTAACGCAGATTAGTGCTCCGTTTACATTTTTGTAGTCAGCAACGAAATTAATGATGAATTCAATTCATGTACTGAGCAAAATATTTCTGTAACACTAGAACTTCCACCGGTGTCAATTTGATACCGGAGTCTGTTCAGTTTGTTCTCCTTTCTGCATTTTTGCAGAGAATTTGAAAATTTTTCATGGCTTTTAATTATATTCCATGGGAATTACACAGTAAACGATTTGTGGTTCTAGGTTAACTAGGAGAAATTTTACAACTAAATATACCTAGAACGTCCGCTGATGTTATTTCGACACCAAGGGAATTTATCATCATAAATAGCTGACATTAATCATTACTATTAGTGAAACAAACTTCCCAAAGTACTATCACACATTTATGTTTAACCTTGAATGCAGTGTTATTGGGTTAACAGCGGAAACGAATCTTATTTTTCTAAAATTGTTGTGTCTAAATGTTTTGTTACGTAGCATTTGGTTATCTGCCCTTACAAAAAAAAATTCATTCGATTTTCGAAACTTAGGCAGAGAAGACACACTGAAACAATGACTCGTAGAAAAAATCTAAGCCCTGATGAAATCGCTAATTTATTGAAAGAGATTTCTGAAAATGCATTGAATGGTGGTGAGCTGTCGTGCTCTAATTTTCATTCCTATGAAGACATAAGATTGCGTGAAAAGGACTGTGAAGAATTTGAAGAAGTGCAGTGTAATTGATAGTATTCCAGTAAATCGATATATATATATATATATATATCGTTTGGGATGGCACAGAATGGATACCGCATACTAGTAATGTTCCTGACAAATTTGCGACTCGAAATGTTTTGGGACAAAGCCATGGTCCAACAAGCTTCGTGAAACGTAACGTCAACGTCGGTTTGTTATGATCACAAGGGTCACAAAATATGTTAATTACATGAAATAATATTAATAAGTCTCTTAAAACTGAGCCCTATTGAACAATAGTCCAGCAATTATTTAGTTAAAATAATTATTTTATATATTTTATATCACAGTGTTGAAATTTCACCGGTGGATGTTCAAGGGTAATCGAAATCCTGGACGTTCTAGTGCTAAAACACTTGGAAATCGGAACGCTAAAAAATTTGACTATTTGTGTTTCACCATTTTTGTTCCGAATAAAGAACGATGAATTTTCGGAAACTCTCACTAAGACCACGTTTGATACAAAATGTCTTGAGTCCTTAAGTATTTTTTTTTGGAATTAATTGAATAATTTAAAGCATAAACTATCACAGTAAAAATTCTAATTATTTACATCACTTAAAATTCAAGGTAAAATTAATTTTATTTTAAGAAAAAAGTAGCACAAAAATGTAAACAAAGTGGTTTAATTTATCAAATACTATTCTAAAATTTAATGTATGATGTTTTTTTCCATGGAAAATATTTGACTCTTCAATGAAATTTCAAGTGCTTAAAATTGCATAATCGAGTGTATTTTCTTATCGTCATCAGTTCGGTGATAAATAAGAGATTAAGGAAAATGAGTCGTTTGTAAATATTATCGACTGACAAAATAAACCCTTCTACCACAGTAGATTGTAAATTATTTACAAATGACTCAATATATCAAACAAATAGTAGCAATACAAAACAGTAATATTTGCCTTTGCAATTACGTTCTTAATTTTTTTTAAAAAAATTATTTTCTCTTTATTGAATGGTATGTGTAACGCATTTCTATTTTCTTTTCTCTCGGTTAATTATGTTCGTAATAAATTTGTTTTGAACATTGATTTTCTAGCTAACTAGAAAACAATTTAGTCATCTGACTTAAGCCTTCAACCGAGGTTCCTCCTCTTTTCTAATTTACTGTAATAGACTGTTGCTTAGTTAAGAAGAAACTTTCCTTAGAAGTAAACAAAAAGTGAAAAAGAAAAAGAACAACTTCACTTGCTTATGTGAGAGTAAGAACTTTTAACATGCTCTTTATCACTGTTAATCGTGAATCCCTGGGTGGGAAATAAAATTAAGTTGACAAGGTGAAAGTAATTGATGAACCAAACACAGCATTCTCAGCGATCTGTAGAAGCCTGATATAGCTCCATGAGTGTTAATTGCTCTCTCGGGTATTTCCAGATTTTTTTCCCGGCTTAGCATCCCAGGAATTTCTCTGACAAGTCGGGGTCATAAGTTGACTTATGTCATAATATACAAGCTTTCAAAATGGGGGCTGTGCCATAAAACTCCTGTGACGTCATTTAGATGGATACTAGAGTAAAAAATACTTACGTGTCGAGTTTGGAAAAAGATTAAATATTGGGAATCCAGTCTATAGAATTTCATTCAATTTAAAAGCAGATTTGTCAGAGCAATGACGGACAAAGAAGAATGTTAATTTCATTATTTCTGAATTGATACAAATTTTAAAAAAGTTGATATTCTGGGCGTTTAATATAATAATTGTATTTATATATGTATTATGAATGTATGTTTATTCCGGATATTTAAAAAACTGAGAAAGTTGTATTTCAGTTATTTGCTAAGTTTCCATTTGGTTTATTTTTAAAAACTACTTACTTTATTTTTGTAAATATAAATTATTTTTAGTCAGACACAGCTTGCCACAATATTGTAGAACAAAATGAGCAACCTAAAGGAAATAACTAATACGAGAAGAAATCCAATCTTAAAATAAAAACGTTAGGTTTATTAAAGAGAGAAAAATTGTTTCATAAGTATAATTAGTTTTGGTATTTCCTTCTACCATGGAATATTATTTTTAAAGGGATTTGGAAAAAAATAGGTGCAGGATTTCACAACTGAAACTTAATGTTGTTTTCGGAAATGACATCATTCGTTGTGTAGTATAATACGTCTAGGTGGTGTAGTCATCTGGAATTCTCTACCACCACCAGTGATTAAGTTGGAAAAGAGAAAATAAGTTCTATTTGGAAGGGTTACGAAACCCTTAGAAATCTTTACAACTCCCTTTACACACCTTAGGAAAACTAATGAAATCTGCTTTAGCAAGTGCAGTGTGATCTTCTTCCCTAATCTTCAGGCAGGAATAGAAAGCAAATCTCGTGTAAACCTTCATTAACGGCTTTATTTCTTCCCCGAAAGAAAACTGCGTAGTTTTCCAGCGCCATGCTCCAACTTTCGAAGTTGTGCAAGAGGCTATCTCCCTGTGGTAAGAGGGTCTGTAACGAGACTGCAACAATGACTTCGTTCTTATTCTATTTTCGCCCCTTTTACGAGGCCAGTAGGGACAATTTTAGGACTTTTACCCATTGTTAGAGTCCCTTCTTTAGTTGTCATTCCATTATGGTGGTCTAAAATGAAAGCACTTTTACGCATCACCGAACGCTATGCCCTTTTATAAGGTAAAAAGTGAGATAGACTAGCACAGAATGCGTGTCAGCCTCTGGCTAATGGCTAGTGAAACTTTTCTTGCATGGAATGAAATTTCAGATGGCGGGGGTACATTACAGATGGACAACGTAGTGTGAAAGGACGTCCAATTGTTTAATAAGTGCTCATTGTGATAGCAAATTTCATTTCGTTTCGTTATAATGAGGAGGAATATATTTCTCTTTCTTCTGTTAGCTTTATGCATGTATATTTTTAAAGCATAACTTTTATCTTTCGCCTGTTATTGGATGAAGATAAATTCTACTTTAATTTTAAAAACGGTGTGTAATACTTGTCATCGTTAAGTGTTATCTTAATTTACACATTTTGTTCTTAAAGATTACTTTTCTGTAATTCTGTTTTGTCTTTACAGAAACATATTACATGTAACGCCACAAAATTATTTCTTGACGATAAAAATTTAGTATACCAATTCGAATTTAACTTGTATTCCATGAAATTTGATTCAAAAATTATTACTAAGTCCTTTTAGATTAAAGTTAAAATAAATAAAAGTTATTGCTAAATATAATATACGTAAGTATTATTGTCTCGATTCTTCTCATTTTGCCTCTATCCTGGCTCACAAAAATTATCAGCAATATTTTTTTTTTATTAAAATCCAGAATGTTTTCGAATTAATCTTTAATAGACCCTTTACAACTAATTCTCTCAAAATTTCTTTATTGCATCTGAAATTTTATTTTGATGCAATTTTGAATTTCAAACACATTCGTCATTTTATTAATCAGTTAAGCATGTTTTTCAAGCACTTATTAGAAATGTTCTCACTTTTGAGCACTGCTGTTATTTATTCTGTGAAGAATATTGTATAAATACCTGAAATCCCAAAGGAAACACAAAATTTGTATGATTTCATGTATAACTTTATTTATAGAATTTTATCATGTTTTTCTCAATCAATTGTTATTAACATTCCATTATACATACAAGTATTCATTTCCAATAAACTCAATCAATAGTGAATATTTTTTATCAGTTAAATGCCATTGGAGCTGTGTTATTAATTCCTCATATTTAAAAAAAGTACCAAGCGCAGCGTGTTATACAGAACACGATAGCGTCATTATTAAACTGATTGCACAAATTCAATTAGTTCATTGCATGTATTATGTTTTATCTCGAATCTTATGTTTGACTTATTAGACTGAAAATGGGAGAAATTGAGCTATCTCGCAGGGGAGAGAGTTCCGCAAAATACTAACTCAAACAAAAGACAGCGAATCTGTTTGGAATACTGTTTATTTAATTATCCAATATTTCATTATGAAAATCAAGTTACCTGTCAAAAATGAGCGTGAATAGGAATATTTCGACCTCTAACGTATCGCTAATGATTAATGCTACCCTGTGGGGAGCTCGGTCTGGGAGGGGTTCGTGTGATAAAAATATAAAGTTAAACAAATCTCGGTTTGAGCTTCAAATTTAGAAGTCGCTCCATTTTTTTAATCAATACATTTCGGTGACCCACTACTTATATCTCATTCTCTTAGTTATATATTTTAGGAAATTTTACACGAAGAATTATTTTATCAAATTAGGATTTTATTACGTGGTTTGTATGCCTCTGTAACGGATAATTTTCTGTGACGTACTGATATACCGTGAGATAACTGTAGATTACTCGGGAGATTTTTTTAAATATTATTAATTACTTTATTTTCAAATTAAAAAAACACACGACATATTTAGAGAGAATTAAATAAAACCTAGTTTAAATTGATTATACATTGTTGTTATATTTTATACGCCGTTTATTCATTTTATAACAAGAAATAATAATTTAAGAATAAAATTATGTAAGCACAAGAAAAGCATATGCTCCAATTATTTATATATTACTACCTGAAATAAAAATGTAACTTATTTAACTTTTAATTTGTCTAGTTCATTTTATTATCAATTGCAATATTTTGTTTGTTCTCTCTCTTTTGTAAAAATCAAGGAAAATTATTTTTCATGATCATAAATGAAAGGTACTTATGAAATTTTTAATTTTAAGAATGAAGAAAGCTAAGGAAAAACCGTAGAGAAATACTGGTATACTAAACGTAATTAATAAGTTCAAACTTAATGGATTTAGATTATTTTTCTTCGTCTATATTTGCAATTGTTAGATATGTATGTTAGATAAATCAAATTCAGTACCTCCATCTTCGTTAATGAAACAGAATTGAAATATAAATAATATAAATAAGTTTAAGAGCTACGAATATTTCTGAAATATAGAAAAAATGTGTTGAATATCACGAAATCCAGTAAATAGTCTTGCTTCGTAAACTTATTAAAAAAATATGGATAAAATTCGTTAGCAGGATATACAACAGAAATGAATGTAAACAATTGTATATGCAGATTCTTTCAAAGCTTACTTTTATTTCTGGTGCTGCAACTAGAACATTATATAAGAATTCTATTGTTACTAAATTTACATTTAAACAAATATGCTGAACAAATATATAGCTGAAATCATCCCTACATATGATTTTTAAAAAAGGAAAGTATTTTTTCAAAAATGCGCTACTTTAGATTTATTAAAAAATTTTAATCAATATTTTATCTTTGTTATTTAATTAGTTTTTTTGCATCTTAAAATGTGTACAACTTAATGTTTGGCTGGCTTTTTTCTTCACATCTTTCGGTTCAAATGCTCAGAAAAATTAATAAACAAAATTAAAAAACAAACTAACAAAAAATGAATAAATAAATAAACAAATGAAAAAAAGTAAGGAACTCCTTCTGCATAATACTGTTGTGAAGTACGTTATTCCTTCAGCAATTTTTGCTTTTCTATGAACTTAGTAAGAAATTAAATGACGTAAAATATATTTTAAATTCTATTCCAATCTCTAATACCAATTTTTAACTTAATATTTCAACTTGTATTCTAAAAGCAATTACAGCTATTTACACAATGCCGTCAAACCTCACATCTAATTTGCGTGCTTTAAGAAATACATCAATTTCTACACTGATTTCGATACATTTTGAGTTTCTAAGGTCATTTCTAAATTCATGATGTATTCGTTCCTCACGATTTATAAATAATAAAAATTAATTTTAAATCAAGCAATTAAGTGATTTTAGAAATTTATAATTTCAGCGAATTATATATTGTTAAAATAGTTTTACGAATTTTATCAATACTTCTTAAACATTTAATTTTAAACATGCAACTTGAAATAAATTAGTAGGAGGATTGCTGAAAATCAAAAACCATCGCACACACACATCTTTTTTTGAAAATAAATCTCATATCTGAAACAAAAAAAAATAATTCAGAGAGAAGTTTACTACAATTTATGCATATATGTATTTTTTCAGGAAAATTAATTTTTTGAAAGGAGGCCTATACTGTACCATACATTTATCTTTATGTCTATATATATATATATATATATATATATATATATATATATATATATATATATATATATTACTCACTTCAACTTATATTCTCAAAATAGCAAATGCTGAAATAATTTGTTTTGTTTTATTTTCAAGCTATTGTGTTTTTTTCATAAAATATTCTGTTCATTTTAACTTACATGAAAGTAATGTCACACTGGAAAACAACTTGAAATGTATGTTACTGTATTTATTGTTTTCCAATATTTCAAATAATTTGACATTAACGCACTTTAGTTGCCGTTATTTAGTAAAGAATGACTAATAAATACATAGGCCAGCTAACCCAAATATGCGTTTGTGACATCAAATTTTTGTTGAACTTAGATTACCGCAACCTCTCTCTACAATGCATATTTTCTATTTTACAACCGAATTTTTTATACATAGAATAATTTTTTTAAATGTCAACGCTGAAGGTTTTTTTTAGAAAATTTGCATCTCCTTAATATGTAAATCTCAAATTATTTATAATTGCCTGGTAAATATTTATAATTGCGTTTGTAAAAAGGTACAATATTGCAACGGCAGAAGTTTTATATAATTAGTTCTTCAAGCATAAATAAATTAAAGTTAACAATATTATATCTAAAAATCAATGTACTTTAAATTCTAATTATTATGTAATTCTAGAAAATACTATTTTGCACAAAAATTGTAGGGTTAAACTTAGTTTTCAAGGACACCACCTTTACCCTTTATATATACATATAAACAGCTGATAACATATTTGATTAACTTGAAAACTTATACAAAATATTTCTTAAAATGTGAGAACACTCGTATTGTATTATTTCTTTAAAGTTTGTAATATAATTAGAGTGTTTTGACAGATAAAGCAGGACGCTTTCTGTATTAAAGCAGTTATTTACAGATACAAGTGGCTGTCAAAACAATGGAAAAACCTGTGAATAAAAGTGACATTTTTGAATGCACTTCCTAAGCATTAAAGTATAGTAATAGCTACCCGTATATAAATGTATATACATATTCTGGTAGTATGTATGGCAGCTTTATTGAAGTTCAGTAAGTCTTAGATTGTTTTTCAAAAGAATTCTGAGTGCTATTATAAAAAATAAAAATGTCGAACCTGTCTCAGATCTTCAAAGAGACCAAATTGCAAGATCCTAACTAGCTGGAGCAAGTGTGACTGAGACATTGTAATTTCTATGCGTTTCTGGCAGTACAGTGTCTAAAGTCATGACAGCATACGACCAGCGAGGCAATACAAGCTCGGCAAAGCAAAAAGTAGACGGAAAGAGAAGCTCAGTGAAAAGACCCGATGGGTATTGAAGCGGATTGTAAGGTATAAAAAGCGAACAACTACATCAAAAGTGGCTGCAGAGCTCAATTAGCATCTGGATTCTCCAGTGTCAATGATTACAGTTGGAAGGCATCTTCATAAAAAGAACATTTATGGTAGAGCTGTAATTCCCAAGACATTTGTCATAAATGTTGATGCCAAACGTCAACTACAGAAGAGTCATTCTCACAAAATCTGGTCGATTGATAAGTGAAAGAAAGTAATATGGCCTGATGAACAGTCTTTCACACTTTTCCCTACAACAGGATCAGTGCGTGTTTGGAGTTTTGTGAGTGTACACCTGCACACGCGTATGCTCGTAATTGTCTCCTTCCAACAGACAAGCAGGGAGGTGGATCTGTCATGATATTGACAGTTGCGGATTTCAGCTGTCCGCTCTTAATCCTAAAGGGAATAATAGATGGGGAGAAGTATAGAGAAATTGTAACTGATCAGGTCCATCCTATGATCCAAACTGTTTTCTGCAGGAGATGGTATCATCCAGGATGATAACGTACCTATCCATGCAGCGGGGCTTGTCCAATCATGATTTGATGAATACGAGGGATGAAGATAAACATCTACCTTGCCCCACACAGTCACCCGACCTCAAAATAATTGCACAATTATGGCCTATTTTAGAGCGTTCAATATGGAATCGATATCCTCCACCGGGATCTCTCCCAAAACATTAACAATATCTCTGTGAAGAATTGTACCTCAAAACACTATTCAGCTCCCGTATTAATCGATTTCCTGCTTTATTGCATGCCGAAGGTGGTCCTACATCATACTAACAAAGGATTTTATTTTTATAAAACTAAGGTGTCTTCATTATTTTGATAACCACCTGCATATTATGATTAAACAGACTACGTAATTTAACTTTGTAAAAATATTTCTACAGTTAATAATATATAGTTATATATAGTATTTTTTGAAAAATTTTAATGTAATTACTTTTCTTTTTTTAGTGCGTGATTCCGCAACTCAGAACCCTGCCGTTAGGTGGACAGTGGCCCTCCTTGCTTCGTGTTGTCTCTTGTTGTATAAGTCATAGATTCACTAGAATGTTTTGTACAACGTACAACTTACGTGTTTGTAAAAAGTTTCAATACTCAAATAAATAAATATATAAATATATATATAAATAAATTTATCGATATATATATGCATGTATATATGTAAAACAATCTTAATGGTGTAACCGTGAAACAAACGTAATAAAAAAGGATGAGTGTGGTCACGTTATCAAGTATTATCCTGGAAAGCAGTGAACTGATAGGAGTAAGATTTCGATCAATTGTGTTTTAAGAATAAGAACCGGCTCAAGAAAAGATATTCGGAAAGACAATTGTATTTTTCGTTCTTGTGGATGATCATATTTTAATTCAAGTTCAATGTGAATACTGATAACAAGAAATTTGAGAGAAAAATGAGAATTAATAAAAAATAATACATCCGTATTTATAAGTGACGATTCTCTTATTTAAACATCTATTAAATTAATCATTGGGAGTACAAATTGTATAATATTTATGATAATTACCTACTGTAACAGAATACGAGTGTCATATAACAATATAATTCCAAATAATGATTTTAATATGAAACATCTAACCGTATATATAATGCTTCAACGTTTACTATAAACTTTTATTCTTCATAAATTGTGTGAGAATGCATAAAAAATAGATCATAAAAATAACGGAGTAAAAACTATACAATAGAAGTAGGCATACGTACAAGCTTTTATCTCTTCGAATTAAATTATTTATTATTCGTCAAAGACCTAATGTATCGAAGCTATGCAGGGTGATTCGCTACCAAACCGACACACTTGCAGGCTTGCAAATGCAGTAGTTGAGAGCTATGGTGTTAAGAAGCAGAGATAAAGACTCGAAGCATCAAAATATTAACAGATCAGAACATATTTTACTGTAAGGTTGTACTATAACAGGTGTGTTCGATATTACAACCGGAAGGCATGTGGCAGACTTGGTATGTCCAGAAGTTACAAATGATGACTTACAGCAGAATCAGTGTTCACGAAGTTTTTCGTTCAGCGTCATCTACCACAAGACTGGTGGGAAGAATCTTCCAGAACCTACGGAATTCCATTCAGTGCCAATGT
Organism: Trichonephila clavipes; assembly: GCA_019973935.1. Classification (NCBI taxonomy): domain Eukaryota; kingdom Metazoa; phylum Arthropoda; class Arachnida; order Araneae; family Nephilidae; genus Trichonephila; species Trichonephila clavipes. Next base: position 2,297,306 of record BMAU01021357.1, read on the forward strand.
CTGACCTGCCAGACGACATCTGGTCGTAATTTCGAGCACATGTTGTAGAAAACCTTTCAATAAAGTGTTTTATGGACCATTAATATGTTGATGTTTCTATTCTTGTTATCTGCTTCTGGGCACCATAGCTGGCAACAACGGCAATTGCGACCCTGCATTCTTATGTGATTTCGAGTCGTATCTGTACTCCGTACACACCCTGCAAGTTTGTCGGTCTCGTAGCGAATCCCCCTGAGAAAAATAATTTTTGTCAGGAATCAGAGCTCTCCCATAGGCATAGTGGGGAAGTTTGTAGCGTACGACACCTGTTCATATGTCATAACCGTCATTTTACAACAGTTCAAAGTAATGAGCTCCATAGACTGGAGCCTTCTTGTTGGTTCCAGTACGACGCTAGTAACATTTAATTCAATCAATAAATTCAATTTATCAATTCAGTCAAATAATAAAAATCGTGCCGTAACTGTTGTCCTAGTAACTAAAGAAATTTGTAAAAATGACAGTTTTCGTTTCACTTGTACCATAAATCCAGACAAATTTTTTTGACAATGCAATAATTATACTCATGCACAAGACAGTTAAAAGATGATTTTTTAATTACTACTAAGTTTATATTTACTTTTTAATTAAATTCTCAAAAGATTATTAAGCTGGAATTTGTAATCGTCAGCAATTAAGTCATATATATATATATGTATAAAGATGTAGTTAAATTTCTGTGGTATGAATTTTTGAATTTTCAATGATATACTTAAGCCAAAATAATTTTCTAAAAATAAGATTTTCAGAAATTCAAGTAATCAGTGCAATGACTTTTTATAAAATATTGATACTTGCAAAGTTTTAAAACATGTAATTTCGGAAAGCAATTTCCAAGAATAGTAAAGAAAAATATTCTTGCTAACGACTTTTTTCAGACTCATAGCCATATGATTATATAACATACTTGATCAACCTGGCATCACAACTGATGGAGAATTCAATAGCTTAAATCAAGCATACGAAGAAAAGTAAGACATTGAATTACATTTGTTTTCATAAAAAAACATCATTATCACTCAACATGATCATAAAATAATCGCAAGAGAGAAACATATTATATTGATAAGAGAATGAGTAATAAAGGTATTAGTCGCACGTTGACTACAGAATTTTTCAAATTCAACGTCACATCTGCAAAAAGACATGTAAATAAAACAGGAGATTTTGACAGCAATGATAGCAGGAGAATTCGCTTAATGACACATAAGAGGTATAAAAACTGTTTTCATCACAAAAAATGAGTTGTCATTATCTCGCATCCATATTAGCCACGAATATTTATGTCTCAAAACCACTTCACATTAAAAAAAGCATTCACGAAAAACAAAGGTTTTATTTCTAAAGAACAATAAAATTGTATATAAAATTAAGGGGATTTCTTGAGATTTAATGGCATATTAAACAAACAGCTACTTGTCTATTTTACACAGTAAACATAAATATTAAAATGCTTTCGAAGCATTAGTAGTTAAAAGAGTATATTATTACAGCAAAAGTTAGGCTAAGAAATTAAAATAAATAATAACGACACACAGAGTTATTTTATTTAATTTCATCCTTATAAAAAAGTTGTAAATTTCAATCTATCCAATTCACATACTGTTTATACGCAAATAAATTCATACCAAATGAGCATTTTTCTTAAGGAAATCGATATTAAAATTAATATTTTATTTGTGCTAAAAAATTGTTTACCTAAACTAAAAAAACAACCTAAGTTTAAAGTATATGTAAATAATTTTTAAAAGAATAAGGGGAGGAGGATGTTTTGATTTCAAGAACACCAGCATTTTAATTTTTATAAAAAATTAAGTATGAAATGTAAATATATATTAAATATAAATATATATTTCTTGTGAAATTCACTCCAAAAATTTTTTAGCTTATATTAATGGTAAAAAATTGAATTTTATTTCATGCTAAAAAAATCAGTTTATTTAGTATAAATGTATTTCAATGCACAAAACAACCTTATTTTATTTTACCAACCAATGTAACTGCTAACTAAATTATCCTAAATGTTTTTTTCATAATTTTCAAATTTAAAGTGGTCTTACAGAGTTTGTTCCCGGGATGATTTTTTCAGTTTGAAACGCTGGCTAACAGAGAAGTTAATTAGGTTTCCAAACAAGACCTGTGTCAGTTGAGTGAATGTTATGCTCCGAGCAGAAGTATCTACTGTATTCTCATTGAACAAAAAATGGACTCGTTTTTGGAGCTGTTTTATACAATCAAGTTTTGTGTAAAACTGGGCAAAAACGGGGCGGAGGCACTCGAAATGCTCTAGAAAGCCTGCGGTGACGGGGTGGTGAAACAAATCCAAACTTCAATTTGGCACAAGGTTCTAGGAAGGTCCTCAATGTGAGAGAGATGATGACCGCTCGGAATGCCCGTTGATATCACAAGCAGACGAGTTGGTGTAAAGGATACGTCAGGTTTGGGACAAGGACAGACAATTAAGCGTTCGGATGATCGCAGAGGATTGTAGAATACCCAAAACAACCATTCACCGCATTTTAACGTAAGATCTTCAAAAGAAGAAAGTCTGCACAACAATTGGATCTTGCACCATGAGAACGCGTCAAGCCACACCTTGCCCATGGTCTTTGAGTTGCTGGCCAAAAAGAGGGTGACAAAGCTGCCCCACCCACCATACAGCTCTGATCTGACATCTGCGGACTTCTTTCTCCCAAGGATAAAAAGAAACAACTCAGTGTGAGACGCTGAAGGAGGTGAAAACGGCTTCGACGACCTCATTGAAGGATATTCCCGTTGACGAATCCCATGATGCACGTTGGCAACGTGCATCAAAGAGAGGAAAGAACATTTTCGAATAATTTGTTCAATATCAATTTACAATTTTTTCATAATTTTTCAAAAAAAAAAAATCTTCCGATAAATTTGAGACCGTCCTTGTATAATTTGTTAACATTCTAGACTAAATAAACACTCAATTTAAAATTTAATTGCATGAAATATATTTTACAATATTTTTATTATAATTGAATTTAAAAAATTTGTTTTATTATTCCAAGTTGTTAATTTAACAAAAACAGACTGCTTTGCCTAAAAAAAGTATGAAAACTAATATGATATTTAGTCCACCATTTTTTCTGATAACCTCAAACACACTTTTCACATTTTAGTTCAAGTCTGGACTTCGAGTTGACTGTGACAAAAGAATATATATATTTTTTTATTTTTCAACCCATTCCTGAGTGGATATAGATGTATGGCAAGGCGCATTATCTAGCTGAAATATCCAGTTAAAACCACCTAATAAAGTTCGAAAAGGAATCATGAACATGTAGCATATTTTTATATTGGGCACAGACCACACGTCCTGCAATTTGTTGTAAATCTCATTGCTCGAAATTATCTTCTGGGATTAAATTTCACCAAACTTCGAGGGTGAAGGAGAAAATAAGTTTACCTGTCAACTGTGATCATAGTCGTGTATGAAAGACAAAACATAGAATGAGACATTGAAGATAAGACATAACTTTATTTGTCCACATAAGTACAAAGTACATTGAGGCATTTGTCATACCGCTTGATAAACTTCAAAAAGCCCTTCAGAGAAAGCTCAGGGCTTTGCTTACGGAAGAAGCATTTAAAGGCTTGTTTAACTTCAGTTTTGCTTTTACAGCGCCTTCTGGCAAGATTTTTCTTGAAAGACGGAAACAGATGAAAGTCACTTGAAACGAGATCAGGACTGTAGGACGAGTGGTTTAAGCACTCCCAACCAATAATTTCAATATGGTTTTGCGTTGCTGTCACTGAGTGTGTTCTTGTATTGTCATTCAACAACGAAATGCCAGATATCAAAAACTCAGGCCTCTTTTTCCGAATAGCTTCTTTCAATTTTGACAAGGTGTCACAGTACCACGTAGCATTGATAGTTCCAACCTCCGAAAAGTCAAGCAAGAAAACTCATTGGGTGTCCCGGAAAACTGTGAGGAGCATTTTACCTGCAGAGGGAGTTGTTTTGAACTTGTTTCGGACAGGTGATGTTTCCACTCCATAGATGCAGCTTTCAATTTGGGCATGAAATGGTAGACCCCCTGTTCAAACCCCCATCGCAATCCAAAACAGAAAATTATTGCCATCTTCATGGTAACACTCCAGATGTTTCAGGCGGACCGCCATACATTGTTCCATGTGTGTCGGGGCACCCATCATGCCGACATAGAAAAGCTCCATAGCATGCAGCATAGCAAAAGGGAGTGATAGTGGAGTGCCCAGTGACAAATATGGATCCAGGAGCATCACCTTGTCGTCTTACCAGTGACCCTGTACCAGTTCTAAGTGCAATATCATGCTGGTAATATTCGGGTCCGGAAGGAGAACCCATGTGACCTGCTTGCATTCGGCATTATTAAACGGGCCTTGCAACTGATGTGATAGTATGGGGTGTCATTAGATGTATGGCACAAATACCTATTGTTTGTGTCATTAGTAAGGAAGTGTTGAAAGACCAGAGTGTTTTTGTACTATTTTCGAGGCCTCGGAGATGTCATCTTTTGACAAAATAATGCAATACCGCATGCTCCCCATCGTGCTCTTTTACACAGAGGGTGTTCGATTGTTGTCCTGACAAGCCCATTTTCTAGATCTTTCATCTATTGAAAACTTTTGGGAATGGGTTGCTGAGAGAGATTGGTCATCCACTGCACTCCAGTTACTACGGTGAATGAAGTCTAGCCTTAACTTCAAGCAGCATGGAATAATTCTCTCCCTCATCTGTCATCCAAGCCCAGTTCAACTTGGATGTCTAAAACTGCTTGGGCGGCAGATTTGTGTAATGACTTCAGTACCCCAAATTACTGACAAACTTACATATAATCATAGTTTTTTTCCTACTATGCTGTATACCTTTTATTTTTCTTACAGTTTAGCAAATATACTCATGTCCATAAATTAAGAATAATGTTCAGGCAAAGAAACAGACAGAAGCAAAAAAATTTGACTTATTTGCAAAGTCTATTTATTAAACAAAAGGTAAAGAGCAAAAAAGATGCTATATGTTTGACATAATTAATAAAAATTGCAATTTTTACTCCCTGGAGCAAATTTAAAAAATAACCCATTTACAAAAAATATTATAGCACGGTTAGTATGATGGTTAATACGGAGTATGTCTCCCGGACGATGCAAAACACACCTTACAATGCCTAGGCATGCTGAGAATCAAATTATCAATCTGATCTTGGGAAATATTACACCACTCATCAAGCAATGCCCTCCGAAGTTCCAGGAGACAGGTGGGAGGGGGTTGACGGGCTGCAATTCGTCGGCCAAGCATATCCCACACTCTATTGGATTCAAGCCTAGTGATTATGCTGGCCAATCCATACGGGTGATATCCTCCGATTGAAGGCATTCGTCTACAATGTTTGCACGGCGAGGACGGGCGTTGTCATCCATAAACAGAAATTCAGCACCAATGGCACCCCAAAACAAACGTACATGTTGTTTCAGAATGACATCCCGATAGATGTGGCCTGTCATCGTTACACTCTGAACATGCAGGTCAGTTCTGGAACCAAGAATAATTCCTCCACAAACGAGCCATCCTGTACCATCTTAACGGTGTCGTTCAATGGTGTTCTCTTGGTGGTAACGGGTACATGGCGCTCTCGATATTAAAGTCCGGCGAGAATCAGACAGCAAACTAAACCTGGACTCGTCGGAGAGAAAACATCACACAAGACCACTGTTGTGGTGTCCACAATGCATGCTCTCTACTCCAGGTTAATCGCAGGCGATAGTGAGTTGCGGTAAGTGGAACACATCTGACAGGCCTACGATCATATAGACCAATGTGCCCTAAGTGTCTGTACACGGTCTGCCTTGAAACTGTCGTACCGGTTAGTTGAAGAGAGCTGACGAGATAGGTCTGATGCTGTGCTCCGTCTGTTTCTTTTGGCAGTAACTGCCAAATATACCGGTCCTCATTCGGCGTTGTAACTCGGGGGTGACCTGTGCTGTAACATCTACTCACATTACCATCATCTTGGAATCGTTTTCAAAGCCTGGAGATGACACTCTGGGTGATTACAAGTTCCTCGGATACTTCCAGCTGGGTACGTCCATATTCTAGTCGTCTAATAATTCTACCACGTAAAAATCATCCAAATACTTCCTTTGTGTCATAACTATGCGGCTATTGCACTGAAAGGCTTTTAAAGCGCTTGTGAACAATTTAACTTCTTTGTCACCATTCCTTATATACCCCTCTCTTACACTCTCGTCATTGTGACGTACTATCCGCGCCATCAAGTGGTTTCCTGTAATTTGCATATTCTTCTTCAAGATGTGTGTGATAATTCTACAGGTGAACTTTTTATTTTAAAGTTCGATTTCTGTGTGATTTTGATTTATCCTTAATTTATGGACATGAGTGTAGATCAACAAAAGTTAGAGAACAAAACTAAGCATGGAAACATTTCATACGCATTTTAACTGGTGGTGTTATTATGATAAGCCTGATAGATGGAATATATTTCTAAAATAGCCCACACAATAATAAACAGTTAATTTATTGAACTGAAAACCAACCGACATTATTTACAAATAACGGTCTTTAAATAGAAAAATTATTTATGTATGATAAGGTTTTAAAGAAGTAAGTACACCTATACAGTTATTTTTTTGTTCTTTAAGAAGAAAGGCTTGTTTTTATTATAATATGAAAACTTTTGTAGTGAATAATAAATATTTTAAGTCCAAAAAGTACGTTTTTTCAATAGTTTTGCAGTAAATAACATAGTTGAAAGCTGAAGTAATAAATAAATACAATAGTTCTAATATATATGGTTGTAAGAATAACTAAAAGGAGAAAATACATTGAAAATTTTCCAAAATTTAGATTGATATCAAAGTAAAATGAATTTTTAACATCAAATATTTCATTTTAAATATAAATAAAAATGATGTGTTGTGACACTTACAAAAGTGTGGAAAAAGCACTCACTTGAGCTTTTAATAATATGGGCTTACGAAACGCGAAACCTTTATACATTCAAAGTAAAAAGTTTTGCAGAATTTGGAGAAATTCCTTTGTGAAAAGAAAAAAAGAAATCGTCTTTTAGTTTTATTTAGTGCACGAATTTTTTAAGTTCATACTATTTTTTAGATAATGGTTCCATACGTTTATTTAACAACAGTGAACTTCCCAAGGATTAGGAAATTAAGTTGTGTAAAAAAACTACTTACAAAACCTAACAGATAAATTCTTATAAAAAAGAATAAGAAAAAAAACCTACGCCTCACAGTCAAACAAAAATTTGCATCGTATAAATTTATCGGAGATATTAAGCTTATAAATTTCACAGATAATGGGATATTCATTGTACAAATTTCAACTATTTTAAAGTTAATGGAAAGAATTAAGATATATAGAGACAGCAAAACCTCATTAATCTGTATTAATTGTGGTACCAGGTTATTTGAATTAATGAAAACACGGATTTAGTAAAATAACCTATAAAACAAAGCAATGCACATAGCTACACAATCTGTACAGTACCAAGAGCATTTATTTTGAAAAAAGACAAAGTGAAGTGTAAATAATTGCCCGAGAAAATATGTATCAATTAATTACATGATACATAAGTTTAAAGGGGGGAAACTATTTAGAACATGACTATTTCGCATTTATGTTTTTTTTTATTTGACTGTCCAGTTTAACGGATGCTGGATTGATCAAATTTTACAATCTATGCTTAAAAAAAGGATTAAATACTTACATTTCTCACGAAGAAAAACAAGTCATTTAGCAGTTCTGACATTCATATCTGATTTTTGATGAGGTTTTGAAAATTTGATATGTTAATCAAAAAATGTAAGTGATATAAACATTCTGGTACACGAAAGAAAGTGCTTTTGAAATAGTATAATTTTTTTAAAAAAAATGTTTCATTCATAAATAACAAATAATTTTAAATACTATTTAAAGGTATGTCTAAGAAGTCATGTAAAATATTCAGGTACATAATTTGGGTCAAATAAATAATACGAGGCATATCCAGAAACTAAGTTCCCTTTCTATTTATATCCGCTCCAGCGCAGCGATCGCAGTTCCGCGCATACCCGGCAGACGCTCAGTATCAAGGAGAAGAAGCACATGCGTTATTTTTAGATCACTGTCAGCCACATACGCTTTGTTGTGCTTGTTTACAATGTCGGTGTTGATTGAAAATCCCGCTGCGTGCGAAATCAGATGTGTAATTCGTTTTCTGAATGCTAAGAAAGGGAAACCAAAATCGAAATTTAACGGCAAATTTGTCAAGTTTACGGACAAAATGCGACGAGTGATTCAATGGTGAGAAGATGGGTCCGACAGTTCAGTGAAGGACGTAGTGAAGTGCACGATGAAGAACGAAGTGGGCGTCCATCTTTGATTAAAGAACTGGTTCACGCGATTGATGAGAAGATCAGGGAAAACCGTAAATTTACAATTAGTTCTCTCGCTATGGAATTTCCACAAATCTCAAGATCACTAATGCATGAAATTGTTACTGACAAACTGAAATTTCATAAACTTTGCGCACGTTGGGTACCAAAAATTCTTACTAAGTCTCACAAAACAAAACGGATGGGTTGTGCTCTTGAGTTTTTGACCCGTTATCATGAAGGCGGCGTAGATTTTCTGTCACAGATTGTCACAGGAGATGAAACTTGGGTTTCTTATGACACCCCTGAAAGTAAGCGGCAATCAATGGAATGCAGGCACACTTCATCCCCAACAAGGGTTAAGCCGAAACACATCTTGACACCTCGAAAAATCATGTGCACAGTGTTTTGGGACAGCAAAGGCATCTTACTGATTGATTTTTTACCGCGAGGTCAAACAATCAATGCAGCTGTTTACTGCGAGACACTTAGAAAATTGCGCCGCGCAATACAGAATAAGCGCCGAGGATTTCTGTCAAAAGGTGTTGTTTTTCCTCACGACAATGCACGACCACACACTGCAAATGTGACGTAAACGAGGGCCATTTGGAGGGGCACTACGAGGATTTGACTGGGACGTGTTTGATCATTCTCCGTACAGCCCTGACCTCGCTCCTAGCTATTTTCATCTCTTCTTACATCTCAAGTCTTTCCTTGCCGGTAAACACTTCAACAATGACAATGAGCTGAAAGAAAATGTTTCCAACTGGTTGAAGACACAGGCGGCAACCTTCTATGAAGAAGGCATAGAAAAACTTGTGCCACGATATGACACACGCCTGCAAAATTTCGGCAGTTATGTGGAAAGGTAGTTTAAGAGTTTTACATTTTTGTCCAATAAATGTTTCTTCTGTATCTGTATACAATTTATTTTTATTACCAAACGGATTTTAGTTTCTGGATATACCTCGTATGATATATAGGCTCATTGAAAACTGAACAATTATTTTATATATATTCGTTTAAATGAAACAACTGCTTTTATTTTCGAAGTTCATCTGAAAAATAGAGATATTTGAATTAATAGGAATAATATTATACCAAGAAAAATGCAAATAGTTTCGATTCCGAGGATATATAACCTCAGACAAGAAATATATATTGTGCAACTCGGTCGCGCAATAAATAATTCATACTCCAAATGCATGCTATTTACAGTAAACTGTAAGCGCGTTTGTGTATCATTTTAAACAGCCAGCGTATGTGCTCTCTTCCTTCTGATTTCGTGCATTTATAAAGTAACTATCCCATTTCATGAACTATCATTGTGATCTCAGTATATTATATAAGAGGATTGGAAGTTTATGATATAAATTAGAATTAAAAGGGATTGCATATCTAGTCATCAATGAACTCCCTTAAAGTATAGAAATGTTCATAAACCAGATGAGGCGAAGCGAAACCATTAGAATTAGAATAAAATTAAAATATGTATTTTATATTCATTATGTGAAAGACGAACAACAGTACGTGTGTTTTGACATTATCATTCATATGGAATTGTATATTAGTTTTGTAATTATTCAACTTGAATGAGAAAAAATTCAATATGAATGCAATAAAAAAATTATGAGAAAAGTTTTGAATACAGGACAGGTATATAATACTGAATCAATGATACATTGCATATTATTCAGTTTGAAATACTTATGAAATAATCAAAATAAATAGCTATCCATCAAATCTTAATTGTATATTTTTATGGATATATACTGACTGGTCCTTCATATAAGTACTGAAAACTACATTTATACATCGTGATTAAATGAGCCTCCTAAGTAGGTAAAACTGTCCATTGGAACACTAGAAAATAGTTTCATGAATTTTACAAGTATATATACTTAACAGTTAGTGAAGACTGTAAAAATAATAACCTGCTCAAGTTATTCTGCTAAAAGTTACTATACCACAAACATATTCACTCTAAAAATGGACAGTGTAGGAATAATAGTAATTACATCAAAAATGTGATAAAACCCGTACAAATTGAAATAAATAAGTTTTAGGATAAAGAAACACCTTTTTATGGTTATTTTCTAAAAATATAATATATATATGAAATTATCAAAACAAGTGTGTGTGTGTGTGTGTTTCCTTACTTTTAAAACTTAACTTCGCAATTTTTTAAATTTCTATAAAAAAATTATATCAGATAGTTCTAAAGTAAAAATAAAAGGGAAAAATATGAAAAAAAAATTAAGCAGTTTTATATTGAATTTCAGCTATTTTTTTTTGTGTTGGATAAGTGAAAAATTGCACAGTAGTTCTGTAAATTACAAAACTTTTTTTTATGAGGATTTTATTATTCATTATAAAATGTTTAAATTTCTTACCTGGTAATTTATTTCGTCAATAAACAAGAGGAGGCATAAAATATAATGGATTCTTTTTATAGCAGAAACACAGTTCTTGAAGCATCAGACATTTTTATAGTTGTTGTGATTTCTGGAAAAAAATGTACTTCAATTTAGTAACAAAATTGGCATGTATTTCGTTGCAGTAATCTTTTTTTCTCAGATAAGTGATTTGTAGATAATTAAAAAAAATATTGAGTCTGTTAAATTAAAATAAATCATATGTTGCAGAAATGCAACAGTGGGAAGTTAAGGGTTAAATTTAAAAATAAATTTAGTGTAACCACGGGCTAACACATACTTGAATGTGCTTCCATATTTTCCTTTTTGAAGCTGCACAAAGACTATTGCACCGCTTCTAATTGCCATTTTGAGCCTCAGACAATTGACTAGGATGACACCTGAGCTGGCACCAATTTTCTTCGAACTTCCACACTACGCGAACGTTAGTATTTTGATCTTAAACAGATTAAGACACAACATTTTATATGTGAATGTTTAAATAGTATTCATATAGCAGTTTCGAAAACTTAGTTTTCACTAAAAAATTCCACCCTTACTTTGTAATTTAAATATTTTAAAAAGCATGAAGTTTTCTTATAATTTAATTATATTAAATAATCATTCAATATAAAAATTTTAAATAATTTTTATCATTATAATACTTTTTCATTATTTGCATAGAATTGATTTTGTAATATTCATGGAAAAACATTATTGAAATATTATACATATTTTATTTGCTAGTCACACAGGTGTATTCTTTTAAATATGTTGACTGAGAATGCTCCAGTTTTAATCATTATTAATTTACTTATGTCACACTAGTAGCTATGCATTTGAGTATCGTGTCACATAAATATATAGTTCAGTCACCAGTTATTTAAACTTTATACATTATTTCCGTCTTACACAACGCCCCTTCCTCACTCATTGTTTAATATAATAACCATGTAGCAAATGCGATTATAGTCGCGACAAAAGTTTTTCAGAAAATTTAACGTGTACAACTATATCATCTATCATCCACATATCTGAATAATAATTTAAAAAAAGACTTTCTCGAAAAGTTCGTGTGTGTTTGTTAAATTAAATTAAACAAAGATGAATGGCAGTTATAATGAAAAAGGGAGTATGACTATGTTTAAATGTTTAATCAATTTCTACATTTTACAAACTCAGAGAGATATTAATCAATATATTTTAGACACTCATAAACTAACTAATTTTACATGTTAAAAACCTTTGTGAAAGACTTAATTTAATGTACTCTTCTCATTCTTTGATTTTTTAAATTTAATCAAAGCATATAGTAACATAATTTTTCTGCTTAACTATAAACTGTATTTGTATTTTTTTTTCTTTTTTACGAGAGAGATGTTCGATAGTATTATCTAACTCTCTCGTCGGCAGAAAGGTCAGCATTCCAGGAGGTGGGTTTTTGTTCTATGAAACTAATAAGAAATAGGAAACTTTTCCTGCCCAGTGAGATGAAAATATTAAAAAGAGATGATGTGTCTCTGGATAAGAGTTGTATTAAACCGCAGTTTATTGAAGTTAATGGAGAAGAAAGAGTTCAGGAAGAATAAACGGTTGACATGTCTACAAACATACACCCCATTATTTCCAAGAAAGGAAGGTGGCTTTCCAGGAAGGAGGGAGATTATCCTGGAATTTTTTATCTTCTTTAAGGAAAAACAGGTATGGTGAGGTGCTCCTTTTGTACTTCCTTTCTGTGACCTCCCCGATCCGATTGAAAACTTCCTTTCCTCCTCATCTCGAGTAGAAGGATTGAGCTGCTTTTCGAGCGATAAAGCCGCCGTACGAGTAACGCTTCTTTGGTGTAACCTTTTACAGGGAAAGTTTGGGATAAATGAATAAAGTTTGGTTGTCAGTTTTCAAAAGAAGTATCTTTAATTTACTGTGGGGAGAAAGTTTCTAATTACACCTGTATGCGTTTTAAAGACGGCGGGAGAAAAGAATGATATAATTATTGAGCACGGGAAAATTTGAACAGACCACTCGAACTGAAAAATGCTTTTAAAAAATGCGCTAAAATTTTGCGACTCTGCAGCAAGTGAGTGGAGCGGAGATAAGTGTTTATAGTATAAAAAAAAATTTAGTTTGAAAATTGTAACAAATATTCGAAAAAGATCGAATGCACAAAGTAGATAATGAGATAGGAAAATATCCTGAATGTAAAAATAACACATATACACCGGTATCGTATTTGTTAAATGAATTATAAGATATTTAATTATGTAAAAAAATAGCCATGGATGTAGTTATCTGACGTGTAAAAAAAAAGTAAAAATAAAATCTAAATTTCTAATGTAATGACTCAGCCGTAAGACTGAATGATTCAATCTCGTTGACAATGTTTATAAATTGCATTCGTATACTTAAAAAATAATACTTTTCTTTGCTTTTGCGTACAAACTAGTTAATATTAACATATTGAGAAGAGCCTTTGGAAATAAATTTGCAAATCCAGTTGAATTTTTGTTGTAAATCCGTAAAGCGTTAAACACGCAACATAAAAAATAAATAAATAAAAACATGATTGCTCATTGTAAACTATAAAATGTACATTTGTTTCAAGTGTTGGCCCATTTCTGGTTCATTCAATAATATTTCTGGTATGCTTTGTTACTGCATATGCTTTGCACTGTTGTCAAAATAAATAAAATGTTTTCATTAATATAAATATTATAAAACATTTTCGTTACAATTTTTCTACTCAAATTACTAACCCACTATCGGATTACGTATCAAAACACCTATATAAGTTAAAAAAACTAACATTAATTCTATCACATTAAACGTTAAATTTGAGAATTTTAATTTGTAATTCTTTACAAAAGAACTTTTATTAATATAAAATAGGGGATCTCACTTTGCAGAATAAGTTCACAATAGTATATAAGACAAAGTACATACACCCTAAAATCTAACACACTTGAATAGAATAACAGACATGATAACTACTTAAAACTTAAGTGGATAACGTGGAGATATTCCTATTTATATCTAATGAAATGGGGGGACATAGGTTTAAAAATGTAGTAGGAGTAAATGTGATGTTGAAATAAAAATGAAATTATATATCACTATAGATACGGATTATATGGGCTATATATGTGTAATATATGTTATAATGTTTAATGTATATAAATGGTGAAAAAAAGTAAATTTAATCATTTTAACATCTATTTTTCATGGCAACAATCTTAAAATGCAGCATATTTTAATAAACAAAAAATGTTAATAACTTTCCTAACTTTATTTGTAATATTTAATAATTTCAAGAATTAAAAAATGAAAAATTCAAGACTAACATTATTTAATATTTCCTTAATAGTTTAGAAAAAATATAATAGCAGATATTTCTCTTCTGAAAACATCCAAATTCTACAGCAAAAGAGATCTAATTTTCTCACGGGATAGTGCAATGATAACGTAAAAGTGGAATAAATTATGTTAATAAGAAATTAGGCTTATATAAGCAAAATTGTTAAGCATGATTTCCATTGTTATTTAAAAAAAAGTTAAAAATTATTCAATTCAATAATTCTATTGGATTTTAACAGATATCTACCTCTCTATACCTCTGTTACCGACACAATTGGCTTATTTTTTTTTTTTTGGTTGAAACTGTCTGTAATACGTGAATGAAGTAAAACTATTCCTAAAATGTGTTTCTAGCTATAAGAACTAATTTACGTTTCAGATCTTAAATGATATAAGATAGATGATGAAATCCTATTTACTGTAAAAATGTGCTTTAATTTCCTTTAATTCACACACTTAAGATCATCCAGAAAACTACCTATATAATAGCTGCTGCCTTGCAATACTGCTGTTTCAGATATTACGTACAAGTTAGGAAGGTGTGAAAGAAAATTCTGTCCATTAAATTAAGCAATGTCTTGACAATAGTTCAAAAATTAGTAATATCAATGAAAAGTTTCCTTTCTTATTCAGAAGTTTTTTACTATAAAGAACAGACACAAGTTGAAAGAAGTCAGTAAATGCCTACAACTCACACATATTCAACTGACTTTTATGTAAAAATATAACTTTGAGTAATCCTTCAGATGTGATTGTAGATAATTTACAAAGTTTCTGAATTTCCTTCGATGAAATTAATCACTCTGATTTTCTCCTTAAAAGTTATAAGAAATCAGTAACAGGGTAATTTAAGTAGGATCTTACACGTGTTTAAATCTAACATCACAAAAATTGCCACCGTTTTTTTAATTTTGCAAATCTAAGAAACAATACATTCTATAGCATAAAAAGTGGCCCACCGAATTGAAAGAGGATTAGATAATGTGTATATGTATTATAACAATTGAATATTTTATTCAGGAAATACTGCACTCAAAGCAAAAAGAAAAAAAAATAATGCGCAGGCTGTCTCTGAGACGAAAGAAGTGTCCTGCGCGATTGCTTGCCATGCATGTTCCCACTGGCGAATTAGATCAACGTTTTACTTGTTCGTCTAAGTCCGAATGTGCTGCATTAGGGACGATCACGAAAGTCAGGGAAGAGATAGAAGCATTAAAGTAGAAATGTGTGCCATTTGCGGTGAGGTATCTTCCTGTGGAAAGATACGCCAAGAAATTCGTGAAAGGAAAAACACTACTGGAGTAAAATCTCGACGATGTACCACCATGTTGTATGTTCATGAGCATTTTTGTCTCATTCGAATAGTTCCTTCTCGGTGCATCGCTGTTTGTGTTATAGAGTATAATTTAGCAGTTTGATTTGTGAGCGAAAAGTTAAAAATAAATCTTAGTAACCAAATGAACACATCTCAATAGATTTTGCATTTGTTCGCGGACACACGGGCGTTCTTGGAAATGAGCGAGCCGATTGGCTTGCAAAAGCTGCAACCAAGCGCAAAATTGGCATTGACGTTAATATTCCTAAATCGTTTTACAAGAAGATCACGAATGAAAGAATGATGAAGCCTTGGAACCAAGAATATCTCATTTCTAATAAGGGGAGCATAACAAAGAAATTTTTTCCCACCATTAATAAGAGACTATCATGTCATCATTTTTACACTAACTACAAATTAACCCAATTTCTCACTGGTCACGGTAATTTCAAAAGCTACCTGAACAAATTTAATTTAGATCCTTCATCTTTCTGTGACTGTAATATTGGTGGCGAGGAAAATGTAGAACATGTGATCCTTCTGTGTTCCAAGTATGTCAGAGAGAGAAAGATCATAAGACTGGCGTTCAAGAGACTCAACATTAATTGGTCACCGAATTTTCACCAATTTCTTTCCACCAGAAGTGCTTTCAATAATTTCTGTAAATTTGTTGTAATTGTTTGTAATCCTTCTTAACTTCTTTTTTTTAATTGTTTATTTCCCTTGAATGTGTGTTAATACTTACTTCTGTAAGCCCCGTGTGATACTTTGTGGTGCACGGGGATTTTATAATTGTTTTCAATAAAAAAAAATGAAACTCTGACCAATTTGATTAAAAAAATCTAAGAAAATGTTCAGGAGATATGAAGTTCCCTGCATTTTGTAGCTGGCTTTATTAAAATTTATGTTATAATATATCAACAGCAGCAATTGAGGGTTCATGTAATGTCTCAATTTGTTCTTTTTTATTTTTAATTCCTCCATTTATATAACTTATAACTTGGTATTTCTCATCGTTTCATTTGCATTATTTTATGGTATAAGAACGTCAAATTGACTTTAATTAAAAGTATCTTTTCATAATCATAAGATCAGGTGAGATATTTGATGTTAAATATACATGAACGGAGAGAGCATCAATCATTTATCTTCACCATCTTTAGTCACGAAATGTAATATAATTTTCAGAGTAGCAAATTTAAGCATTCTATATAGATATTTAAGCTAATTGCAAGGAATATATGGCTAGGCAATTTATGAAAATTCTCTGTAATATGCGAGCCACGTAGAAGTATCTTAGAATAAATTCTGAGTAAGTTATTTCTACCAGACATGGTGCCGTTACGCTGTCAGAATATCTTCATTGTTTCGCTTACTCTTAACGATCTAATAAATTATACATGTTTAAAGGTTTATTAAACATAAGATTTAGTTATACATGGATTTTTGGAATAACAATGCATGTGAGAAGCTTCATATTCTTCAAAATTTAGAAATTCAATAGGATTGCGAATTTCTTTTTACACGATAGATAGCATATTCCTATACTATCTACAAAATAAATAATAAGCTTATAATTAACAACAGATGAGCTTCTTCGTCTTTAAGTAAATATTTCTATAAAAAAATTAAGAACATTATATTAAGTATGCTATGGAACCTAATAATTCTTTAGAAGTAAAAAGAATGATATCCTTTATAATTATCATGGCGAAGTTCAAGAAATAACATTTTTTTTTCATTTATTTATAAAAACTATACACACACACAGTGTAAAAATTTTATAACATTAGCTTAAATATATGTGTTATGGAAACTTGGAGACGGTGACACTAATATATTATTTGACACTTATATAGAACAAAAAAATTATGGTACCTTCCAATAAACTGCTTCATTCTCAGTCCTAAAGCGATAAGTAATGTATTCTAAATAAATGTAATCAATAGTCTAGAATAATCACTAAAATGTTAGATTTAATATTATAATGAAATAAAACATGACTAAGTGGAATACACAGTGTGTCCACTTAATTCCGTTGTCACCACAAAAACTTATGAACGGTAAGAGCTATAGTCATAAAAGCGGGATCTAGGTATAGTAAAGTTGCCAAGTGCAACAAAAAAAAATTCTTACAGTGCCACCTAGTGAATAAATTCGGAAGCGTTTTTACCTCAAAATAAGTACGAGATACATGAGAAAAGTCAAGTACAAAGTTGTTTAGCATCATCGATCTATTACAAAAATAAGTAACTTGCGCACAAAAATGATACAAATGAAAACTACAAAGCACAGATGTGTTTCATCGCGTTAACAAAACTGTATTTTCTTGATATGAGACTCATCTATCTGTCATTCTCAAAATTTTGTGCTTCAGCAACAATACACATCTTCACACGGTTTTGCGTATACCCCTGTACTTTTTTCAACAGGGAACATGACATGCTGACACAAGCATCCGTAATACAGTTTTGAAGGCACAAATATCCGTGCAATTCCCTGCAGTGTTGATGGATGAGTTATATACACTCTTTGTGTTTCATATAATTCCACAGAAAAAAGTTCAATCGGCTCAGATCAGGTGAGCATGCAAACCATTCAAGGCAACCACCATACCAGATGGCTAGTTGCTGCAATATTTCTCGAATGCACTGCATGAAACGCGATACTTTGTGCGGCGGGGTGCTGTCGTATTGGAACCACACATTCCTGAGTCACTCAATGGCAAATTTAAAAAAATTAGATAGTAAGCAATTTAGTAATAAATATCGGGATCTCGTTAACATGTCCTTTTAAAATACTGATACATTTTATGCCTTCAGTTTTTAACATTAAACTACGGAAGGTGTCTTGTAATGGGTTATATTGGCACTTCTACTATTCCACGTGGGTAAAACACTCTTTTTAACTTTGGATTTTAGTTGAAAGCCGCTTTCCCTAGTGATGACTCGGTTCTATGTAAATAAATTCTTCTAATTTTAAGTTCTAATCATGGAGTAGACAAATGATGGTTGAAAATTGAGTATAAGAAGAAAGTATAGTGTTAGCGCGACTGGTGTTCGCAATTAGTATTTGTTACTCCAAGAAGTTAATCCAAGTGTTGAAGCAACAGTGCTCTTATTTCTAATAACATATCAATAAGTTGGATTGTTCTTCGGGTTTAGTCATTAGAGTGCATTCCCAGCCTTTTTATTGTCGATTAAGTGGGAAAAGGAAATAAAATTGTTTCAATTGGGAAATGTCTGATTCTCTCTTACTCGAACTTCCCGAGGTACGACAATCTTAATTTACTAAATTGATGATGCTTAACAACACTGAAGTTGACTTTTTTCATTCATCTCGAATTGTTTTGGAGATAAAAACGCTAGCACCAAATTTATCCCCCAGTTGGCGCTGTAAGCAGTTTATTTGTATAACACATGCAACTTTACTGTACCTAGACTCCCCTTTCGTGACTATAGCTCTGATCATTCATTAATAATTGGGGTGACAATGGGTTTTAGTGGGCACTCTATATAATTACACTTAATTATATATAATATGATTATTTTCAAGTAAAATTTATATTTAATTGGCGAAAAAAATAATTAAAACTTTAAAAAACAGACGCATTTTATGGGTCAAAGAAATTCAAAAATATTCTACATAATATTATACATATATGATATTCTTCGGAATATTGCTCTTTATATATGTGATATAACGTGATTTATACTTAGTGAACTGTTATGAAGTACTTAACAGTTAATGTTATTTTAATGTACATTCTCCTTTACTTATGCAAAGGAATTGAATGTGTTAAGACTGGATATGACATGATATGATATAATAAAATAAAAAATAAAAAATTGGGAACAAGAGAATCCTCTTTCTCACAGAGTTCTGTAACTTTGAGACATCGTGGAATCAGAACAACAAAAGGCATAGTAGTAGTTTTAATATGTACTTTATCCGTAGCTCAAGATAAATATTAAAAATAATTATACTTGTACAGAGGTTGTATTAATCAAATCATTAACATTATTATACAAATACTAGCCGCAGAAACTCTGCATACAGGATACAGGTCTATAGCATGTTTATGCTAACATTACTGTTAAAATCTTGCTTCAGGAATTATTCAAAATTGCCTTACTCAAACAAAAACAACAAAATCTACCTTATTATAAAAAAGAAAGAATGACCTCCAAATGATCACCCTCCCCCCCAAAAAAAGTATTTGTACACTTACAAAATAGAACTCTTAATTGTATGATAGCTACACCAAGTTATGTTTTTAAGTAATTATAAGCATCTATAATGATTTATTTAGGATTTGAGATTCGAATGTTTATGCGATTTCATGGCAGGTAACAGAAAAGTGACAGATGTATTACTGAAAGAAAGATCATTATAAATCTTTAGAAAAAGAGGAAATCATTTAAATAAATTGTTGAAACTGCTGATACAAGACATTTATTGGAGTTATTGACTCAAAAAGTGTTCATAAACTACAAATCAACTGAAATTCCAATGTCCAAGCCAAGATCCGGCAGCCAGACTGCCGTGTCACCTCAAGAATCTTGCATTGTAATACTCTCCGTAAAATTAAATTCAGGACTATAAGGTTCACAAATAGCTAAAAGTATTGCTGAGACATAAAAAAAAACATTCTGATTCCAGCCACAATTCGAAGAAAAATGAAAAAAGGCTGACTATCATGGTCGAGTGTCACTAAAGAAGCCATTCATCTCTCAAATGAAAAGAGCTAAGAGAATAGCCTTTGCCAAATAACACCTAAATATGACCATACAAGTTTTGAAAAAATGTAATATATTCATCTGAAAGTAGTTTTTGTATTTTCGGCATCAAAAAGGAGGAAATTGTCTGTAAAAAATCTTGAACAGATCTTAAGAAAGACAATCTTTTTTCCGACATTTAAGCATGGAGGAGGAGGTAGCATAATGATTTGAGGCACATTAGAGGCCTTTGGGTTGATAATCTGGAATTCATTGAATCAACAATGAACAAAATTGATTACTGGAACATATTGAAGTAAAATATATGAGCAAATGCTGAGAAACGTGTGGAGAGTCATAGTTTTTACTTTCAGTAGGACAACAATACCAAGAAAACGGCATACATTGTAAAGTCATAGCTGTTCTTACATGTTCCTAGCCAATTCCGTAAGCCCTCCCAACTCCTTGGCTTGAGCATAATAGAAAGGTTGTGGTATTTATTTGCGTGGATAATCATGGAGCACTTAAAAATATCCAAAGAAATGTCCAAACATGTCATAGTAGAAGAATGGAACAAAATAGCCACAAAAACACACAAAACTAATTGAATCCCGGTCAAATATGTTGAGAGAGGTTACAAAAAGAACGGTAAAACTTGCAAAATATTAACTTTTAGATATAATTTATTATCATAAGGTTTTTTTTCCCACTGTACGCAGACTTTTGATGCACATGATTTGCGTCGTTTTCAAATTATGAATATTGGTATTATCTTATGCAATATGAGATCAGGTAATTTTTGCTTGTATTATTTGAAATTACGATGTTAGAGGAATCCATAAAAAGTAAATATATATATATATATATATATATATATATATATATATATATATATATATATATATATATATATACATATATTGATTAAAAAACACCATTTAATTAGTAATATTTGCATGAATACCGCAGATGATCGTCTATGGGCAGACTTTTGGATGTAAGTGTATCTCTGATTTTGTTCTTTAGGTAGTCTCTACTCGGTTAAAACCAATTTTCATTAGCTGATACCTTTTAATATGTTTACTTAGGGATTTATAAAAAGTTAATATCACTGTTAGTCTTTTAATAACTTTTGAAGCATCACTTATTGCTCCGCTAACATCCACTGACACCTTATAGCATTTCCTCATTCATTCACAGCTCTTCTGCTTAGATAGAAATATTCATTTGTATACATTACAGTTACTTTACAACATGGCTTTACCAGCGTACGTTCTGAATTTTTCAAGGTCCACCCAGTATCAGTGACACACACAAAGGGGGGAGGATCCACGAGTCCGGACCCTCCTCCATAGCCCATTATTTTTTCCGATTATAATCCCATGTATAGAGTACGTAAAATTTAATTCAGAATTTGTTATTAATAATGATTTGTTAATTAATGTTAATTATTTATTCAAAAATTTATTTCTTACTCTTCTTTGTTCCCAACAATCTACAAAATGAAAAAAAAATGTGTTTGGCTGCATATTGGGGTAGGATATGAGAATGGTAGACATTCGACCCTGTAACACAACGTCACGTCCCCTTTGAAAAACTCACGAGTGTGCTCACTGTACTGTGTCGTAGGTGTGGTGAAATAACGAAAAGGTCAACAATATTATTATAATCTAATAATAAATAAGTAATATGTACTTACCTATGTAAATAAAATAAACAACTCTCAGTTTTGATACCGCGTTTAAAGCAAAACGCAAAACATAAACATAATACTAATAGCCGCAAATATATAATAACATCTAATGATACATTTATTATCAAACAATTCAAAATACCTTTAAAAAATAACATTTTCATATAAAGTTAGTTCTTGTAATTATAGTCAGTGGAAGACTTACTCTGTATACTGCTAATTTTCAGACGGTCACCCCAAACTGTCTTAGTGGTTCACCGATCGATCGCAATCGACGTAATGCCAACCCGGCCTTGCAAGGTACATCATACAAATTGCTACTCATATTAAACAATGTAATAAGTAGCTCTAGAGGTAAATGTAAAGAAATGCGTGTGAGAGAACCCCTCCCCCCCAGACACTACAACACCTTCATGCACTCAAATATTGGTTAATAATGAAATAATTATAAAATAAAAATAAATAATGCAAAACATCTTCTGAGACTCTTAACGTCACTTGTAAAAACATAATCCTTAAAGACATTTGTAACCAATTCACTATTTTGAAACATTCTAAAAAATTCCTTTCTAAATCTTTTTTTAGAAATGAAAATGTTTAAAGGAAATGTTTCTTTCATTACACACAAAAAATATTTATTAAAATAATCTAAAATCCAATTTCAATTTGAAATAAAAATATAAAAATTTTATTCGCGTATCTAGTTATCAATATTCCATACTTTCATGCATAGAGAGTATTTTTCCAAGTAACTAAATGTTCTTGAAACGACTAGAATACAGTATCAGTTACAGTTTCAGATGGGTATTAGTTTAGTTACATCGCGAACCCGGGGAAAATTATAATTGGTCATCCAAATGAAGAGACATTCGGAGTAAAACAACGTGTATTTCTTTTGTAATATATTAGAGTAGGGGTAGCCAACGCAAATGAGCTTGCGGGCCACTTCGGAAAAACATAATCTAGCGGGCCGCACATAAAGATATGTACCTTTATATCAGATTAGGAAACAAAAAACATTTATTGGAGTGAAAATTTAACACAGAATGAATTATTATGATTGTTTTCGTTATTTTCATGTATACAAACATAGATAATAAGGTTTATATAATATAATAATGCAATGATCAAATAATGTTTAAAATATTACAGTTGACAATTTCTTGAAAATTACGGTGTTCCTTTTGAATTGATCTTTCGTTATTCATAGTTGAAAATTGAATGCGCTGTCATTCGCAAACGATTATGCATGCATTGCCCTTTATCTTAACCGTCCTGATTATGTTTTTTAAACTTTAAAAAACATCTCTGACTGCATCTTGCTTTTTGGGCACTCCAAACAGAAAAGAAAGCGGAGAAAGAAAAGTCGCACTCACAGAGAATCATGCATCATCCATAGAGTAAAGGACATGCATAATGCAATTCAGAATTATTAAAAAAGTAATTAAATATAATAAAATGAAATGTAACTGTTTGATAAAATATAAATCTATTTTTATCTAAAGGACATTACTATTATCAAAAAGGATTTATTTTAAAGCAAGAACAGGTGACAGGCAAATACATTGTAGATATTATATATATATATATATATATATATATATATATATATATATATATAAATTTCCCCTCAAATAAATTTCAAAATAAAAAAGCTTTAAATCCTGATATTTAAAAAAATTTTTCAAAAGAGTCGGTGGGCAGCAACTTATGTACTCGAGGACTACATGCGGCCCGCGGGCTGGACACTCCTGTATTAGAGAATCCTACGCTCTAAAAAACAAAGAAACGTTGGCTCAAAATAAAAAAAAATGCAAATAGTTCAATACATTCAAACAATTAACGCAGAAGGGAATTTTATAACGCAGAAGGGAAAGTGAATATTCTTATATTACCTGAGATAATTTTATAAGCTTATGATGAGATGAAAACTTAGGCATGATTTGCTTTTAAATTAATTATACTAGTATTCAAAATTAAGCGAATTTTAATATTTTGTCAAATTTTATGAAAAGATTTGAAAGAATGTAAAACTATTACTTTTTGAAACCAAGATGCACATCGTGTTTCGATACGCAAGCGTCAACGTACGTGTGGAAATGGCTTTTCGAATAACAGGATTTATAAGCGCGTGTGCCCAAATCCTCATTTCGTTCGCGAGCACACCTCCCTAAATATATTGGGTTTTTCTGCAGAAATAGTCTAAATTAAAATTCAGACAGTAAAAATGAATAAAAAACCAACGTTTAGATTATGGAATGAGGTGGAGAATTATGATTAGTCTAGGAGAGCAGGCCACTTTCAAACCCACATTTGCAAAGAATTCAATTTAAAGCCAAGTTTCGTGATCAACTCATAGAAGAAGTTCCAGAATACCGGCTCCATCGAGAGAATGCTTGGGAAAGGTGGTCCAAGAGCCACGATGACCATAAACGATCGTAATTTGTTCATTATAGCGAGGCTTAACAGGGATGCTGCATCTTCTCAGTATCTTGTGTGTTGTATGCGGCGAAGGGAATCCGATTTTTAAGGGGGACAATTTTCAGAAGACTTCATGAGAAAGAGCTGTTTGTAAGAAGTCCAATTGTTTGAGTCCCTCTGAGCTCTGTGAACAGGAGAGTCCATTTAAAATGGTGCAAAAATCATAGAGACTGGAGCAGGATCCAATGGATAACCTTTTTTTTTTACTTGTGAGTCCCGGTTCAGTCTAAACAGTGATTCTCGTCAAACTCTCATAAGAAGAAAACCAGGGAAACGCTATCTGCCCTTCAAAGTCCAAGAAATTGACTATTACAGCAATGGAAGTTTGATGGTATGGACAGGCATCGCGTTGGACCTCTATGTCCTTGAAAGAGGTGCTGTGAGGTATAGGGAGGAGGTCTTGGAGCTCTATGTTTGCCTTTTCGTGGGTGAAATTGGCTCTGATTCCGTTTGAATTGATGACAGCGCGAGACCACATAGGGTTGATATGGTCGACGAATTTCTTTAAAGTGAAGATATTTGCTGGATGGTTTGGCAAGTCATATCTCCTTATAGAGCATGGCTTTGCCTCTCTAGGGAGGCACAATTGCAAATCGCAGCCCCCCTCTGAGAACCATCCAAGGTTTGAAAACAGAGTTGCTGAATGAGTGGGATTAATTGCCACAGTAACTCATAAACACCCTTACTTCCAGCATGAAATCATGGAACGAGGTCTGCATATCTGTAAAAGGAGACCATACCTTTTTTAATCATTTTTTTAGTTCTATTCTGCAACTGCTGTTTTACACCTTCCGATTTCGATGAGTGTTACTCCTGATCCTACACGTGGATTATAACCGATAAATGGTTATTTTTTCCATTATATAAACTCTATGTACGTACTAAATTTCATTAAAACTTTCCCAGTAGTTCTACAGATATCCGATTTTATCTGAAAATTCTCTTAATTTTGAATTTCAGAGAGTGTAGTCTCAATGTTATTAGAAAATTAAACGGCACTATACACTGGTGTGCAAAAATTAAGGAAGAGACGGTTTTTTCAATATAACTTTGTACAAAAGCTTTCCAAATTAACACATTTATAATACCGTAAGATCCCCAATACGTAAGAACATCTGTAATATGTAAGCAACACTCACTAAAAGAGAAATCAGAGGGATAAAAAGAAGCTTTATTGAAAAAGTAGCATGGAGCGCAATGCGACTGAAGGCCGAAACATCCCTGTGATGGGTGTCCAGCAAGAAACATCCGGTCTTTAGTAGGGGATATGATCTCCCCTGACTGCTAGGCAGGTTTCACAGCGTCTGCCCATGCTGAGAATGAGGGTGTCAATGAGAGTTATTGAGTCATTGCTGCCCATTCGTCTTGCAGCGCCAATCGAAGCTCTCGAATCGTTACTGGTGGTAAGGTACGAGCTGCCAAACGTCTGCCTAGAAAATCCCATACATGCTCGATGGGATTGAGATCCGAAGATCGTGCCGGCCAATCCATACGTTCAATATCCTCACTCTCTAAGAGCTGTTCGGCAGCTACTGTGCGATGACATGGTGCATTGTCGTCCATGAAAAGGAACTGCAGACCCATAGCGTCTCTAAAAAGACGCACATATGGAAGAAGAATCTCGTTACAATAACGGGTCCCGTTGACTGAACCTGCGTCGCAGATGTGAAGGTCTGTACGACTACCAAGCATGATGCCTCCCCAAACGAGAACACCGCGACCTCCATACCTGTCCCTTTCAATGATGTTCGAGGGATGATTGCGGCTTCCCCGCTCTCTCCAGATGAGTATGCGATGAGAATCGCTACTCAAACTGATTCTGCTCTCATCTGTAAAGAGTACTCGTCCCCATTAATTGTCTCTCCAATTCCGGTGTTCCCGGCACCACAGAGAACGCCTTCTCCGATGGGCAGGCGTTAAAGGTACACACCGTACAGGGCGTCGTGCAAACAGACCACCACCGTGCAGTCTTCTGGCCACGGTAAAACGCGATATCGGTCGTCCAGTCGCCTGTGTCGTGTGTCTAGCGATTTCTCCCGCTGTCTTCCGCCTGTTTCTTCTGGCCTGTAAGACAATGTACCGGTCATCTCCGGGTGTGGTTCCTCGTGGACGTCCACTACTGAACCCCTGGATAGCTGTTCCTGTAGTTTGAAATTGTCTCCAAAGTCGTGAAACGATGCTGTGAGCAATTCCGAACTCTGCAGCCACACTTGTCACACTGCGGCCTTCCTCCAACTTCCCAATGATTCGACCTCGAGTAAAAGCATCCAGATGTCGTCTAACAGATTGATTATTCGCCATTTCTCGCTGAGGCAGCAACTCGGTGTGATTTTAACTGCTACACGGCGTGCAATCTCTTTGCCAGAAATACTGATCTTACACCGACAACATGCTTTATACTACTCAGACATTCCCCCATTACGTCTACCTGTATATCTGCGCATGTGCTACCGTACATCACCTTACTTAATCTCCTGATTGGTCTTTCTGTCCGCTCTGCCTCTTCGTTCAGTTGATATGCTAATTTTTCGACTTCGTCCTTAATTTTTACACACCAGTGTATAACTGACATATTCATTTCAATTAAAAATTAATTCATGATATTTCACTCCCAATACATAATCTATAATCGTTTTGTGCATACATTAATAGCATTTTTTACTGTATTATTTAGATTCTAAATTGTGTGTGCTTGTTAACATTTTCTGTACGTGAATATACATGTGTATATTTGTATATATATATATATATATATATATATATATATATATATATATATATATATATGTGTGTGTGTGTGTGTGTGCGCGTGTGTGTGCGTATGTATGTATATGTATGTATGTATGCTTTATGTTTTTGTATTTTGAAATTTTTTTTTGTCATCATGTTTTCTTATCTACCTCATTGTATAATTTTATTATTGATTATCTCCGTTGGCATGTGAGCAATCTTGTATTTAATTCTGTATATGTGTTGTTTTTGTATTTACCCCCCCCCCTTTTTGGTTCCCATTTGGGCCTATATCCTTCTACATGTAATTTTCATTGTTTTGAGTATTGACTTACGTTTGTAAGGCTTGTGTTATACTTGTTGGCACACAAGGAGTCTAACTAGAGTCTCAAAAAAAATACATAATCTACAAAAATAGATTGCCTAGCGCAAGGCTAAACTCAAAAGATATATTTAAATCTGTAAAAAAGAGGCACTTATACATTAAATATTTACATTTCAATTAATTACACACTCAATCAAAGTCTTCTAAATTTTTAAGAAACTCTAATATTTACTTCTATTTATATCTATTTATTCTGATTTTCGTTTCTAGTCTGCTTTTATTTAAATAAATAAGGATAGAAAAAAATAACTTTTGTCATGAGGAAAAATTAAGAAAGAAAAATAATTTGTTCAAATATAAATTAGTTTCATTTAAAGCCAAAATTCGACTATAATTTTATTCGTTATTCATAAACAACGCAATTTGTTTGAATTGTTCATGCTTTAAAAGAACGATTCTAGAACAATATGACAGAACTTTAAAAAATAAATGGAGCATTCTTTGATTAATTTAGAATATATATATATATATATATATTTATCAGCATTAAGTCAAAACTGAAACAATGCTGCGAGAAAACACGATACAAAAATAAAAAATATATATATATGTATAGAAATTTTAGATAAATTAAAGCGAGTTTGGGTTCGATGAAAAGATTAAAGTTTCACTTCTTTGACTTTGATTTTCGAAATTGAATTTTGCAATTATTTCCTTCTCTTGTCAAATGTAGAGATCTTTTGAGCAAGCCTGTCCAACACAGATTTTTAAAGTTGTTTCAAATGAAATGCACTGTTTCCCTGCTCAGTTTATAATTACTTAGAAACAAATCCTATTACATTAAATGCACTTCCCTACAACTAATTTATTTTCTTCCACTTTTATGCAAACTAAAATGTTTTTTTTCGATCAAGTAATGTTGGAGATTAATCAATTTTAAAATCGAACGTTGCGTTTTTGAAATAATTTGCGAAGCGCTTTTAGGTTATAAAAATCAATCAATAATTTAAATTAGAAACAGATGAATTTCTGTCTTAAATATTTATTAATAGTACATAATCAATAGTAATCATAGTACATCAGAAATAAAATTAAGGAACTATCTTGTAATTTTTTGTGTGTGTGTGTGTGTGTGAATTTACGAGCACGTATGGAAATTAATTCAACTGCATAATTCAGTGGCACTAATATATATTATTTTATCAAAATAAAACTTGAATATAAAAGTACTTTTCGATTATCTTACAAAAAGTATTCGTTTTTATTACTTCACAACAAACTGGAACAAAGTTACATTAAACGATACATAAAGAGAACAAAACGGCTTATTAAATGTATTATAAGCAAAAAAATATGACAAGTTGTTTTGGGCTTCTTAAATAAACAAACAAAAGTTGAATAAAAATAAAATATCTTCAATTTTAAGTTCAACCTAGAAACTGTATAAAAATAGAAAAGAAAATTAAGCGCTGTGAAATCAATGACTGCTGAGATATTATATAATTTATGTTATTAAAGTCTTAATTCCTCATTAATATTGAGTAATTTTCTTGGTTATAACATTATTTGGTGTATAGTATTGCAACATATTCCGACCATTGATTAAGAGAGAGAGAGAGTTATCAGAAACAATTTAATGGAGGTTGGATTTAAATAGTTCCTTGGTGAGAAAGGATATATATACCAGATTATGATAGTCTGATTTAAATATAATCATAATAGATATTTCTAAAACAGTCAAACAAATGTTAGCAAAATGTCAAATCTCGCTGTGGAAGAGGAACATCTGAGAAGACTGAAAAAATTAATCTATAATCTACATGTGAAATAAGTAGTCTGGGAATCTGATACTCATTAGGGCTGGTGAGTAATGTTAATGATCTTCTCAACTGTCTAATTCCTGAGCTAAATATGTGCAGCACTGAAACGAAAGAGATGTAACGATGAATGCTTTACTGGCTGAATACTATAATTTGCGATATCTCACTCAATATTTAGAAAATAACTTGGTTTCTAAGGCATGCTATTAAGTAGTATAAAAGCTCTAGACTTAAAAATTATTTTAGAACTTGATTATTTTTGATACAAATGAATCTAAATAACGGAGTTCTTTTAAAAAATTCAAGGTAATTGAATATTTTCATCCTAAAGCATGATATATTTGATTTTCTTTCTTTCTTTTTTTTTTCTTTTTGGCTATTTTGTGAATTAGAAAAGAAATTGCTTTTTGTCATAATCAAAAGATGTCAAACAATGTGGATTTTATAGCTTGAGATATAAAGTTGTATGTTCGAATATTATTTATTTTTTAAATATATTATTCAAAAAGCAACTACATTTTCTTAAAACATTACCATTATACGATCCCTTAATAACTGTACCATAGAAATAAAATATTTTTTAGTAAAAAAGAAAACATTTCAGAATACCAAGTAATGCATGTCATTTTTTCTCATTTGCATACATGTACTGTAAACCTGTCCAAGTTCAAATTCTTCACGTGGGTGTTGTGAGGAAGCATGGAGGGTCAGGGCAACCAGCTCAGGTGTCATTCACTTCAGTTGGACGTGGTTCAAAATTATGAGATCCAGTCTCCAAAAATCCATGTATAACTTCCAATTGTTAATAAACAACAAATTCAGTCAACTCCCTTTTGCATAAAAAGTGACAATGGGACGCTAGTAATCCATTCTTTCGTCAAACTTGTCTGTCAATCATGAATAAACTTTGTATAGTAGAGAATCATATTTTCTACTTTACAGAATAAAGTATAGTTTAGCGAATCTATTTCGGAAAATCCGTTTGAAGCATGGTGACATAAAAAAAGGAAGTCGAGTGGGTCCTTTTGTTTCTCGATACATCACTAGGGAACCACATGAAAACGTCGGTAGAAAGTACGATTGATGCATGCTTGTATGAACTGTCATATCCATCTTGAAAAGCAATG
Organism: Trichonephila clavipes; assembly: GCA_019973935.1. NCBI lineage: Eukaryota > Metazoa > Arthropoda > Arachnida > Araneae > Nephilidae > Trichonephila > Trichonephila clavipes. The sequence continues at coordinate 2,327,719 of BMAU01021357.1, forward strand.
CACTCAGAAAAATCCGAGCGGCAAAGATATGTTTTTGTTATTAATGTAAGAATAGGTTTTCGAAACAAACGCTCTTCCTTTCAAACTAAAACGTTTTAACTGGAGAAAAGAAAAGCAATAGTTTGCTTACCTTATTGAACCAACTCAAGACACGACCCGTTGTCATCCATCAAATAAAATTTTCTCCGCACGACTACATTAAAATTGAACCTCTTTGCCGTTCTCCAAAATGTATTACGGATACGCTGCTTCCAGACAAGCTCGTGCATTCATCATATGTCCTACCATGACATACACACAACATATATATAATTCGGTAAAGACAAAACGAAACATAAAAGAAGATAAAATAAGTACACGAACCATTTGAATTGTTGATTTGACAAAGTCCCTGTTAAAATATATATAAACTACCTTTTTATTCCACTGTTTTTCATGGTATGTACTACAATGTGTGCACAAATATTTATTTTTTATATATGAGTTTCACAAAAAAAATGAATGAGATATTTTTAAAAAACACGAGCCTTCGTAAAAAACTAATATGATGCTAAATCAATAAGCTGCTTTTTCTCAACTAAGCGAAAAGATATAGTAAAAGAAATTGAAATATTTTTTAAAAAATACTGCTATCAAAGTTATTTAAAACAAGAAAAAAATGTCCTGCGTTCTTTATGTTCTTTGTACTTGCGATTGTACGATTTTATTAAAGGATAATCATTCACATAATTTACATGCCCATTCAAGTACATAATACTAATTGTATAAGCGAAAAAACAGAGAATAAAAGCTAGAAAAAAATTTGCTGAAAATAAACAAGAATGCGTGGGAATATTAACGTCGCACTGTTCATCTACACGAGGGCTTTTGGGAAAGTAAACAAGAATATTTACGTGTGTGTGTAAATGGTAAAACAAATAAACGACAAAATCACCTACAGTCTTCAGAGACGTATTTTTTCAGAAATTTAGTAATTTCCAATATCCATTTGATTTAAACAATTGAACTAAAATAGTTAACATAATTGCGATAAGAATACACTCTTCGCTTTTATTATTATTTCAAGTATATGATTTAAATAAAATTTCTCAATGACAACATTTTTAAATTATCTTAATGGATAGTTATTGGATTATTAAAACTCATTTTGTAATACGAAAAGTAGCGTAATACGTATTTCTAAGAGCTATAAGTAAGACTAAATTTTTTATTACCTTGACATTTATTATTTACGTACAAAGAGAAAAACTGGTAGTTTCTGATAAATTTCAAAAATCATAAGATATTGAATAAAGGATTTACATTGATTCTAAATGTTACTTAAACATTTTAGAGTTCGAAATGTTAATAGCATATTTTTCTAAAGTTGTTATAAATTTTACCTCAAAATTTCAAGATAGAGTCAACGATCAAAGAGTTGATGTGGTGTGGTGGGTTGTCAACTCAAATGTCATCTTCGTCACTTGATTTGTTTCAAAATGACGAGGCGCAACGCCACTAATATGTATATGGCTTTGTAGTTTTCTATTAATAATCAATCAGTAGATCAATCCGAGTGAAAAAACTGTAAAGTTATAGTAAAACATAACGAGAACCTTCTTCATCTCTCTGCTGAGAAAAGTCTTGTGGCAAGAAAGATGGTCTGCGGGCAACGAGAAAATGTTCTTTCACTAACGGTATACTAGGGGATTTGTCTGACAGCACATTTGTTGCTAAGTTTGCGAGAAAATTATAGTATATGAGATAAAACTAGAAGTTCTGAGAATGATTATTTGGCGATAGAGTACTAGGAACTTCAAAAATGGCATCACTGTCTACACAAGGATGATGCAAAAAAGGAACATTGGAGTAAAAACGCTGACAGGGATTCGCGTTTCATTTGCCTTGTGCTATATTGTGATCATAAATATTTGAATTAATGCGATTTACTACTGTTGGTTTCCTGTTGGAAGAAAACCTATCGTAATTAATCGAGAGTTCCAGGGTAAATCATAATATAATTCAAAAGAATATGCATGTAATTTGCGTGGACTTTTTTCATTTGAAAGTCAATCAACAATGTAAAAACGATTTCAAAACTCAAATAATGATGAAAATAAAATTGGTATAGTCATCGAAATCTGACAATAAGAGTATTTTTATGTTCGTACAATAATAAAAAACTCATTCAATAACTTTCACCATTATCATCCTAGGTGGACAAAATGTATATCTCTCACATTTTCAGAAGGAAATAACTTTTTAGGTTAATACATTGTTAACTAAAATCAATTAGCACAGTTTGTTAACTTTTTCAAAGAAAACATTTACAATTTGTAACATACATAATTTATTGCAAAATTATATATAAATACACTCATGGACAAAAGAATTAGCGCACCAAGAAGGAGTCGTCACAATGAAACGAAATTTTACATACGTAATGACTACTTTGACATAAATAAATGATTAGAAAATTAAAGAAAAATTATTATTTATTTCAGATGAAAAATGAAAAAGAACGGAAAATTTTTAATACCCTGTTGAACCCCCTCTAGCGCGAATGCACGATGCGATACAATCAGGCATTGAGGCATACAAGTTCTGTATGATGTCTTGAGACATTTCGTTCCATATTTGCTGTAACCTTGCCTCTAGTTCGTTAAAACTCGTGGGATGCCCTACTCGCCGTCCCAAATGATTCCAGATATGCTCGATTGGAGACAAACTGGGAATCGAGCAGGCCAAGGAAGGGTCTTGTGACACTCTTGCCGTGTGAGGTCGAGCATTGTCTTGTTGAAAAATGGCTCCTGGGAGCTGTTGCATGAGTAGCAACACATGTGGTCGCAGGATGTCATGGACATACAGTTGGGCTGTCATGGTGCCACGGATCAATACTAGGGGGGATCGTGTATAGTAGGTAAGGACACCCCATACCATCACACCAGCTGTGAGAGCAATGTGTCACTGTAAAGCAAATGTAGGATTGAGGCGTTCACCACGGGGTCTCCACGCACGAACACGATTGTCATCACTACTGAGATTAAATCTGGATTCGTCGATAAAGACGACGTGGTTTCATTCCGTTAGAGTCCAATTTCTCCTCGTGCGCGGCACCACTCTAAACGGAGACGTCGATGGGTGGACGTCAATGGCAGCACACACAATAGGCGCCCTGGATGGCGGCCGATGAAACAGTTGGTTGTACGCGCGCATTTTTTAAAATGTGGTGGTCTTCTCAACGACTGGTCTGTCAAGGGCGTCTTGAGACTGGTCTTCGTGTAAATGACATCTCTCGGATCTACTGGTCCCAACACCTCCTCACGACACAATTAGAGAGGCCTAATTGACGAGCTACTCGACCACCCAGCTTCCATCATGTCGATGATTCTCCCCCTCTCAAATTGCAACAGCTGCTCATATTGTCTTCGAAAACGGAGTAATGGGATGTATACCTCAGCTCTTCCTTTGTAAACGATTCAGCACACTCAAACAAGCTTTGGTTATCTGTTTTATGCTCCACGGAGAACGACGTTAAACGCCCTCTACCGGCTATACGCTGCATTTCTAATCATTTGCATATCTCCACGATATGTACCTTCATGCCAAGTTTCGTTACGATCCCGCAATTATTTCTTGGCTCGCTAATTTTTTTGTCCATGAGTGTATATAAGGATCTAAATAGGCTATAATTGGGATTAAATATTTATTTCAAAGGATAACCCGAGAAAAAATGTTTTAAGATGTCATATACAATGTTATATGAGCGAATAACTGACAATAATTTCTATGCTTTTGATGTAAGTGGATTGATATTACAGATTATTCATCGATAATCGACTCCTTACGGTCCCACGATTTTCGATAATAAATTTAACTTTTAATATATCTAGGGAGTGTTTACTAATACCACACTTTTAGGCAACACGAGGGCTGTTGGCGACATTTTGCATCATGAGTGAGTGAGGTAATATTAACGTCCCGCTGTTCAGCTACTCGAGGGCTGTTGGCGACGGTCACTTTGAATTCTGGTCAAAGGACGAAGACGACACCTGAGATGGCACCCCATCTCTTAACTATCACATCCCACCAACGGGATGACGTTTGAGCTCTCGACAGGTTTAATGTGCATCGCTCCCTTACATGGCGGGTACTGGGCTTGAATTCGTGACTGGCCGGCCACGAGTCCGTTCCCTTGACCACTAGGCTCCCACTGGTGAAGAGACCTCCTTTCTGCCACAATCCATATATGAAAGGGACAGACACCCCTTAGTGACACCATAACCCCAATTTAATATTTTCCCAATTGTTGTAAACAATTTCGCATTGTAGTAGTAATATGTAGAAAAAAATTGTATCATTTATTTCGTATTTGTATTTGGAAGTTTATATTTTTAATAATAGAACTACTTTTTTTAAAATATTTTACTGTAAGAACAGAGCAACTTTTTATACCTTTTGAAAAATATATCTTCAATTGGATGTAAAAAGTTTAGAAAAGCATAGCGAGGAAAATTTTATGGCATCACATGCTTGATATTATCATAACACGAAAAGGGATACATTTTTTTAAATACTTATAGTTGAGAAGAATCTGAATCCAATTGGATTTTAGGCTAACTTCATGATAGGGCTTCAAATAAGAGGAAATAAAACGGTGGTTAATAGTGGGAAAAAAATTCTTTTTCATATTCAAATTAACAAGATTCATCAAATTAGCTGATTAATCCATTAAAACCAACATTAAGTTATTATTTTATAACATTATGGATAATGCCAGTTTTGACTACTTCAGGTGAAAATTATGAACAATATTGAAAGCATTTTTTTAATAACTTTGTATTTATATGAAAGAAATATAAACATAATGTCAAAATGTCATTCAAATTCGTATAATGAGTGATTATTTCCTACAAGCAAAACCAAGTTCCAGTCAAACTAATAAGGCTACTAAAATATTTAGAACACTTCGAGACAGTTTTGACAACTTCTCATTTCTAAGCTTTTCTGACAGCGAAGTGTTACGTTTCATGATGTTAAAACTTGAGTTATATGTATGCGTACGTTTTAAACAGAGTTTGAAAAACTAACTAACATAATAGTTTTGTGGAACTGCTAGTTTTAAATAAAATTATTTTTCAGATCTCGAATTGTATTGCAATGTGTTTTGAATACAAAAGGTACTCAAAAATGCCAGTTATTTCTGCCATTAAGATTCAAAAGCACAAAAGTTAGTTGTAGTTTTAATAATATAGACTACTTATAAATTATGAAAATAAAATACTTCGTTTGGAGTGAAACGTAATATTTTGTTTGTTTTTTTTTCTCTGTACATTTGATTAATATTCATAAAAACGTAAATATAGTCAGCATTATAGTTAGACTCGTACGAATATTTTTCAGTTCTATTTCAAATCAAAGGCTTAAAATTAATTTAAGCTGTGTGTTGCACATATATTTGCACATAAAAAATTTAACAGTATTATATTTATTTTAACGTTACACTACATCTATAAAAACGGATTACACGCAACAGATCGCTACATCTTTAGAACAAAATTTGAAGAATGTTCATAATTACTCAAAAGAAGAAATCCAATGTTATTGTAATTAATGTAACTAAATTACATAAATTGGGATATAAAATAATAAAGGTTACAGAGAAGTGATCACTTTGGTGTAGTTACTGTATAGAGGTAAAAAAATGTGTGTGTGTGTGTGGTTAGTTTAAATTAAATTTGAAGTAATTTTATTGTTATTTCAAATTAATAATGCATGAAATTAAAATACACAAAGACTCAACTTACATTTTCGTTTTGGGTATATTTATGAACATAAATGAGGCAGTTTTTATTTATTATATTTAGTTTATTATTATAATTAACAGAATCCTTAAAATCTTTAAATTATTTATTTACCTTAAGAAAAAGAAAACGAATATATAAGATTTCTGAAACAAATTTAATAGGTATCATTTATTAGGTACGGACCTTCAATTGTAACACTTAAAATAATAGTGTTAGGACAAAGATGCAAGTAGAAAAAATATTTAGAAAATTCTTATTATATAGAATCCATACTACTAAGACAACATTTATTTCCTATGAATAGATTCGCTTCAAAATCCGATCTTTATAATCTTATCTTTTATAAATCTATTCTTTCAATTTTACTTCATTTTGTCTATTTTCAGCAATTCATTTTTTCTCATATTAAGACACTGAAGTCAAATAAATCTTTGTTTTAAAGTCTATTTCATACCGTACTTCTCAGTATGCATGTATTTTTTTCGACTTTTAAAGTCTATTTCATACCGTACTTCTCAGTATGCATGTATTTTTTCGACTTTGAACAATATTTTTTCTTTCCGGTAATGTTCAAGTATTTTCTGTACGTCTTACGATAAAAAGAGGATCTAATTCCATACTTAATTCTTCAATATTTCAATTCTTATAAAAAAATTAGAGTAATTCTATTGAATGATTGTTTGTGACAGTCATACCCTCAAGCAACACTAGGACTATTAGCAACGAACCTCTTAATTTTGAACCACCGTCAAGTGACGCGACTGACATCCAAGCTGCCACATGTGGCACATGTTCGACTCCACAACGAAAACTAATTCTACCAAACAATGGTGATTTCCAGAATGGAATTCATGTGAAATGAACTTTTGATGAGATTGATCTCATAGAAACGAAACATCATTTATTTACGCGAAGGATTTTCATCTTCCTTTCATCCCCCTTCTCGCACCTAAAATTCTGAATATTTATCATTCAAATAATAATATTATTGATGACGTGAAACATTAACAATAGCATACTTGGACTATTATCAATATAATCCCAAACAGAAACTAAACAATTTTTAAATTTTTATCATGATTTCGAAAGCAATTCTCCAGATATCTATGGAGACAGTTTTAGTGCCTTACTAATATGAAATGCTATGCAATTTGCACTTAATTGATTCTATGATCGAGATCTTGATAAGCATCTTATAACTATCTTTAAAAGTAAGTTAACAGTTAATTTTTCAGAGTAATGCCCAAAAATAAAATGAAGTTTAAAATTATCATTCGAAAAAGACATAGTAAGTATAATAATATTATAACAATTTCTCTTTCTTGCTTCTTATTTCTTGTTTTCGACAATTTTAATGGTAAAATATATAAAGCCCGTTGTTTCTTATTCGAAATATCTGTTACCTAAAAAACAAGGCGTTACTTTAAAACGATTACGAATATGAGATGAGACTTGCGCATGAAAACCTTTTTCTGGGGAAACATCCCCCTATGTGTAGTCATTGTATTTATCCACTGACGTGTGACATATTTTGTTTGAATGTTCCGCTTTTAATTTTGCTTTCTTGAAAAGTTTTATAAATCGCACACATTATGATGTTGAGCAACCTGGTTAACCTAATCTAGCCATTTTTTTTGCATGGCAATGGCTTCTTCCTATTCATTTAAATTTTAATAGCTTTTTACGCAAGATACAACACAGTTAGGCTTTAAATTTACCATTTATATATTGAATCACCTTTTAACTATATGTTTGACACACTATTTTCTAAGACACGGTGTCTGAAATCTATATCGACCAACTTTGACTCCATACATTGTATTGCCCTATAATCGAGAAGATGAAGGAAACAATGAAACCAAACACAGAGGTTCTACATTATCAGGGGTCGTTTTGCTGTATTATTATTATAAAATTTTAAAATAAAAAAGAATTATATATTTTTGGCTTACAACCACTACAACTTTCATTACAATAAAGTAACACACACACACACACACACATATATATATATATATGGTTCTGTCGTTCCAAGGGGTATGGAGGATGTGACAATATTTCTCAGTTCAACTCTGATTTCTTCGAGAGTCATCAGAGAGCATCACGTGGTCGAATGGCTTGTTTCTTACTAACCAATCTTTCCTGAGTACTTCCTTTAAATAATCCACTTGTAGATAATATGTTGCCTAAATGGACTTTTCTTGTTATATTTGAGAAGCTCAGAGATAATTTGTTTCTTAATGTTCTATTAAAAACATTCTATTATGCTATTTCATGCTCGATTTGGAAGTGATCAGGCTTGAAAACGACCAAAAATATTAAATTATTTTTTTTGAATACATATAATTAAATGCAAACAATTTATTATATTCTTTAATTTCAAAAAAGATAGAGAGAAAATTCCGTTAGACTTTTATGTATATATTTCTTCGTCGTCCTCTTTTAATTTAACCACATATTATTCGAACACTTGTACATACAAATGGAAAAGCAAATACTGAATCCTTTAGCATATTTTTTATCAGTTACCAAGTATTTTCCTTCACAATTTGAATGTTCATGATTATTTTTTCCAAGGTACTCTAAAATTATATTTTCAAGGAACGATCAACATTAGCATGCAAATTTCATCAAATATATAATTGTTACGTGTCTAAAATTGCACAAATAATCATTAGTATTTACTTGTATTGATCTCGAAAGCATATTTATTACTAAATGAACTAATTAATTGAATTTACCGTCAAAATGTGACATAAAATACAGTATAGTGTATGCGTATTTATAATACAAAAAAAGCAATATGTAAAAAAGCAATATGTAAAATGATTAGTTTTATCAAGATTCATTTAATTTTCCTATGAAAAGGGTTAAAAAAATTGGAAGGCAAAATAATAAAAAAGACGCAAAATAAATTCAGAAAAGGGGACTGGAAAATTAATATTGGGAACACCTCCCCCTATTTAATTATCTCGTTACTAAAGATAATTTTATCATTCTTACTCAAAGATTGTCTATAATCCCGTGTATGCGTTTCTTAATTTATTATACATTCTTTCATTTATAGATATATATTCATGCCCTTTTCTGTCCACTATATATTTTATATCGTCCATAAAATATCGATACTTTATACAGTGATCAGATTTTTAATAAAAGTTTCTTAAAAAAGAGCAAATACAAATACGTTTATTAAAAAGAAAAAAAAATATCAAGGTATATAAAGTAAATTACACTGGAAAACCCCATTTCTTACGATAATGAATGAAGCAAGAATAATAAAACGGATCTCACATGAGGTCCATTTAACCACACTTATTGTGTTAATGTATTTGTACATTTTACACGAAAAATGTAATGAAAAATATTAATAGTCATGTTCTATTTATATGAGTCTAGTACATGGAAATACAAAAGCATTATATTGATAAAATACTCAAGTAGAAGTTTCAAATTCTTCTCAAACGCTGCTATTAATCTTGAGTTTATGAGAGAATCTACGTGTGATATATTACGGATTTATACAGTGAGAACTTCAATCTTAATTACTGTAGATCAAATTTTTGTGGCACTCATTTAAGATCAAATTAATTATTTGTTTAATTTAAAAAACCCTATTAAAATTTTTTACAAAAGTTTTCTGCATTGTCTTACAATTTGTTTTATCATATGTTTCCAAAATCGTCGAGTGGAAATATCTCAGCTCAAATAAAAACCGCGTTAAGTATGAAATTATCAATATTTAAAAGATATAATCGTAATTTTTTTTAAAAAAATAACATGACCCGTGAAACAGAAATTTATTTAAAAAAAACTATATTTCAATTATTTTGTAGGCAGTTGTAATTAAAAAGTATAGCGGAATGTTGAAAATTCTTTAAAAATTTAAGAATAACTTGAAAACGTATATTTATTTTTTTTAAAAGTAGAGCGGAAAAGAAATTCGAAATTAATGTTCTCACTATTTTCACTTTTATACACTTATGCATGATTATTTGATCTTTCTTTAATTGAAAACTTAAATCAATCCATATATACATTAATTCATTTCAGAGCTTTGACTATAATCTATTTATTATTTTGATATATGGTTAGTGAAACTTCATGCACAGTTATAAAATAGCATTAAAAGAAATACGTGACTTCAATACACATTTTCTTTTACCACTCAATATATTCCTAACTACTTCCCTTACCTACCAACAACGGACATTCAAAAGATATATAAGAAAGTAGGTATTCTTTATCTTTTCAATACAACAAACCCCATGCAAGAAAATAAAATAAAAAAAGTCTAAATTTCTGGGTAATTTTAGTGCCCACATGACGGTTATTCCCCACTAACATCTTCGTTTTCTCGAATGAGGGAAATTTCAATAAAGAGCCTATTTTTTATGCCCTTCTATGACCACATTTCGGTCGTAGAAAGAAAATGGCTGGCTTGTTTTATAGGCACGAGTCGACTTTTATTATGATATTTCGCTTTTATTCTCGGAGCTATTTCGCGTCAAAAAACTTGACAGTGGCAATGCATTACGACGTAAAAACATTCCTCCGAAAGCAGAAATGGAATTCGGGGCCGAGCATCGTAGAATTGTTTTACTTTCAGATTTTATTTTATTATATTTTAGATTCCGAATCGAGTCATCCTTATTTCTGACAATAAACAAATTGTTTGCATACGTAGATGTAGCTTCCTGGTTGGATAGGAAAGAAAGTATTACTTAAGGCATAAAAGGAGGTTTTGAAAGCATTTTTGATTGAAAAAATATTTTAACCAAAGTAAATCCAACCTTACAACGCCCTTGACTAAACGTAATATAGATTGATTGACTGATTATTAACGACACACTCAAAAGCTACACAAGGACTAATGATTATTGACCTCGTAATTTCAAACCACGGTCAAGTGATGACACCTAAGTTGGTACTCCATCCTCAAAACTTCCACACCCCACCAACGTGGGGAATTTGACACTTTACAGATTTAATATGCATCACAGCCACTTTACACTGTGTGTCTTTAGTAACGCCAGGATTTGAACCCCCAATTCAACAGAAACACTGCCGGCCTCAAGTTCGCGCCCATCGACATTCCTCTACCATGACCACAATTAAACGTATTAAAGGGTGTTTTTTTGAGAGGTATAGAACTTTAAATTGCAATAAAACAACGATGTATTATTCGATTCACATGAATTTTTTTTATTCGAAAGATAATCTTGTGGCATTACATCATTTTAAATATAATTTCTGGCATAGGACTGCCACGGCTGGCTCGGATGTAGTCCAATTTGGACGTCCAATTTTCGATGACTTTTTCCAACATTTGTGGCCGTATATCTGCTATAACACGGTGAATGTTGTCTTCCAAATGGTCAAGCGTTTGTGGCTTATCCGCATAGACCAATGACTTTACATAGCCCCACAAAAATTAGTCTAGCGGTGTTAAATCACAAGATCTTGGAGGCCAATTCACAGGTCCAAAACGTGAAATTAGGCGGTCACCAAACGTGTCTTTCAATAAATTGATTTTGACACGAGCTGTGTGACATGTTGCGCCGTCTTGTTGGAACCACAGCTCCTGGACATCATGATTGTTCAATTCATGAATGAAAAAGTTAGTAATCATGGCTCTATACCGATCACCATTGACTGTAACGTTGTGGCCTTCATCGTTTTTGAAGAAGGATTCCACCAGCCCATAAAGCGCACCAAACAGTCAGTTTTTCTAGATGTAACGGTGTTTCGACATACACTTGTGGATTAGCTTCACTCCAAATGCGGCATTTTTGTTTGTTGACGTAGCCATTCAACCAGAAGTGCGCTTCATCGCTAAACAAAATTCGCTTATTAAAATTGACCATTTTTTTCGAAATAAAATTGCACTATTTGAAAGCGTTGTTTAGGCGTGAGTCTATTCATGATGAATTGCCAAACCAAACTGAGAATAAATCACTTGACAGCTGTTAAATCGGTCGCCATCTTGGAAAGTAACGCCAACTTAAACTTCTATACGTAGAAAAAAAACACTCTGTACAACATGGATTATTTGGGATTTTATTGAAGAAATTTAAAAATGGTTTTGTAGGTGGAGAAACTCTTTGTAGTACACAGAGTTTAAAAGTACAGTAAAATGTGGAGTATAACGCGCACCTATACTTTCAAGTTCCCTTTTGTAATTTTTTGGTATATTCCCCGTATAACGTGCGCCCTTTTTTATGAAGGAACTTGAAATGTACCTGTGTTATGCTCTTATGTTTCGAAATCATATATTCGTAGTATTCTCCGATGCTCTTGAAAAGATAGTATACTTCTAGAACTAAAACCCTTTAAGTCCATGAGGTATGTAATTTTTAAATAAACTGCATTCCGATCCATGTAGAATTCTAATTTGTTTATACTCATCTCTTTTTTTATTAATATTATTATTGAAGCTACGATTTTTACATGCGGCGTATCAACGCACACTCGTAAATTTCTGTCTTATTTTTTGTGTTAAAACTGCGCATAATTCACCGGATTTTACGATATATGTATAACTGTAGGTTAAGTATAACATCAAATTGCTAGCTTAATGCAACATTTAACCAATCTTCTCTTCTCGTCTATAAAATATTTTCTGTTCAATGTTACATCAATAAATCATTATTTCTTCAAATATGTTATAAAAATCGATACAGATATTTTATAGCTACGAATATAGTTTTAAATTAATTCATCCTATAATCAATTCATTTATTTTAGGCTGTTAACGTGTCTCTTCTTCTCGTCACACTTGATGTGTTAGATACTCAAATAGCATTTGACAGATATGAGAATTTCCAATTTCATACCTCACGCAAGAACCACACGGGCATTTACTATGGATTTCATTACGTATATGACGCCAATCCAGTTCAATCAATTGATCGACACTACGCAGTCCATCCATAATGATGAACGGCTACCCAATTCAGTTCATCAAGACTTATGTATCTTGAGTCGGATCTCAATATTCGATCTCGCATCGCAAGTGATTTGATGTATTGAGTCGATGAGTTGATTAAATAAAATAGAAATCACACATTCTTGGCGGAATCCTTGGAAACTTCCCGCATGCTTCGAAGTCTATAATCAGGGAAACATAAAGGCAGCGATGGTATAATGCGTGGGAACTAATGTTTTTAAATCTGTGTGATTGGCAGTTAGATTATAGAGTAATTATTTGGAATAAGATAGAAGGTAAAACTACCTTAACAAACATTTACTTGTTTGTATGTCTTCCAAACTGGTCAAAATTGGCCATGGGGATTCAATACAAAGACATTGCATTCGATTCATTGAGTTAAATATCTACTAATCTATCTTCAGTTTAAATATCTACTAATGGTAAGTTTGAATCTAAAAAAAACTAAAAATGTAATCATTTACGAGGTTCAAACGTAATAACTTACATATTAGGTTCATTAATTAGTTTTTATATAACTATTTAAATATTGAATAGTTATTTTCTTTTCCATTTCCTGAAATATGTTGTTTTATGGTTACTAAATAAAAATGACCATGAGTGTCTTCGAAAATGAAATTGTTCTTTCAAATTTTATTCCTAATCTCTGATGTTTTAAATTCTTATTAAAATCTTAAGACTTCAATTTTTGTAATTCAGTACAAGGTTTATCCAATATATGAATCAACTTCATATAAACAGATATGAGAAACTCATCCCTCCCATAGGCATAGTTAAACTTGTTCATTTGAACTTTTGGGAGATAAATAACTTTAATCGAGGAAATACGTATCAAATAAAAATAATACATTAAGAAGCATTACGTTTTCATTTGAATGAAATCAAATGAAAACGTAATGCGCGATACCAGTATATTTTCAAATAAAATTACACTGCAGGTACGCGACAACTTTATCCGTGTAATATGAATACTTCAAAATAGGATCTAGTATCATTTTGAGGAAGCATATAGCCAAAATATAAAAAAGATACATGAATAAGTGTATAAAATCATGCATGGCATTCCGTGTCTGCAAATAGTTTAAAACTAAAGACACACCACCGAAACAGTATATAGGTTAGCAAAAATAATTAGAAAATAATATTTCAGTTATTATGATCTTTATGAGCAAAATGAGTTGCAATTTCTTTTTCAAAAATATGTTGTTCTTGTGAACTGAATATATTCAAAGGATATATGTGTACAGATATTGCAATTAACTCCAGTACTGCACATTTGTTAGCTTTCAAAGCTTGCCTTTCAGCTGGTCCTTTGAATCATTTTGGGATAATATATCCAATATCTCACGATTATGTTAATCTAGAGGATGAATACTTAGAAACATCCTGTTTTGTTAATATAGATAACATTCTTCTTAAAATTATCATTTGAAGTTCTGTAATGAAATACAACACATTAAATTCTAAGAAGTCTACAATATTTCCGTGAACTGTTGGTTGACTGATATTATAATTATAATTAATTGATTTTCGTACCTAATAGAATCACAGACTATCGTGCAAGCAGCCGAAGTAGTATAATGCACAATACCAAAAGCAAAATCGAAGTGCGTATCACGATCCTCCACAATTGAACTCCGCAGTCATTGCATTGTTTTCTTAAGAAAGCCCGGATTTATCTCTATTGGTGACATGATTCTATTGGCCATTCAGCCGCTTTGTTTGAGAAGTTATTGCAAGTGGCATACATAAACCCTTCGAGAATAGCGATTCATTGACAGGATATGTAATGTATGAATTCTAGTATGATATATATATGAGGATTCTCAATTTTAATTATCCAGAAAGGATTTTAATTCATTTCGGTCCTGAGCCCTCCTGTGTGTGCGTGCGCAGCAATATATCTTCAATTCTTTTTCACTTACCCGCTTAACGGAGATTAGCTGCAACCACGGTTCTCAAAAATGGGACTAATTGTCAATTTTTTTATTGAGTTGACGCAGTGCTGTATCGTTCAATAGATTCAACCAATTAATTGTCTAGAAAAGATATAATCATGTAATATCTTAGACCATTTTAGAAGTTTCATCATATGTCTGAAGAAGCTGAGAGCATTGGATTGTAAAGGATAAATCTTTGGTTTTATGCTAAGAATCTCTCGTATTTTTTGTTTTGTCACGAGATTCTTTACATTTTGTCAACGTATTTTTTTATATATGTAATGTGTCTCTCTCTCTTTGTCAAATATCTTATCATCAATAACCAAAAGTAAGAGCAACTTGTCTTCGTAAAATTTTCAAACACGATAAAATTTATAATTACATCTGAAAACACTCGCAATCTTTCATATACATGGTGGTCTCGAATTCATGGTAAAAACTTTAAGGGTAGGTACAGGACGTTGAAACAATTATTTATTATATAGGAATGAATGGGCACAAGTTACGCGGTAAGGCAGAAACACAAAAAATAAGAGACGAAAAGAAAGACAATACTTTACTCTTGTAAAGAGACTTTACAATAACTGTTCAAAATGGTGTCCAACAATAGCGGTACTTGATTCACAGTATCAGAGCAGTGATTGGCGTTCACGTTCAGAGATGTCAGGCACTTCACGCACACGTGCAGTAGCTTCGGATATTCGAACAGCGATATCTTAATCTAAGTCAAGTGGAGTCATATAAACAAGATTCTTCAGATAAAAAATAACTGAGGCTCGATAAATCGGGAGATCGGAGTGGCCAAGAGACTGGTCCACCACTCCCAATCTATCGCGCTCCAAACGTGGCATTCAGGTAAGGGCGCACATCAGTGCTGAAGTGGACTAGAGGCTGTTCATGCTGAAACAACATGCGGTTACAAATGACGATTGTAACATCTTGCAGCAAATCTAGTAACAGTTGTTTGAGAAAAATAACATTCACCATTAAGTTGAGTCGGTAGTAAGTTTAGGCCAATCAAAAAGTCGTGGACAATACCAGCCCACACATTCTCACAGAATCGTTGTTGATACACATGTGGTTGCGATGCGTGTGGATTCTCGGTTGTCCATACATATGGGGATTGTGCGTGTATAAACATCGCATCATTTGTAAATAACGCATGAGCAATGAAGTTCGGCTGCAGCGCACATGGATGCACATGGCTGTACCACCCATTGACAGAAGTTCAGGCTAAGAGAAATGTCTCTGGGATTCAAGGCTTGTACTCGCTGAAAATGGAAGTGGTGTAAGCGATTTTTGTTTAGACACGGTCTAATGACTCAAACTTACGTAAGGATCAACAGCTTTTGTAGCTCTGGTCCATCAGCCACAGCATTCAAGAAGCTTTCTTCCAGGCTTGAATTGCATACAGCTCTTCGTCTACCTGCATCATGTCTGGTGACGTGGAACAAACCTGTTTCACGAAGTTGACGATGTAACCGCTGAAAAATTCTGTGTGTTCCGGCATTCGTCGATCAGGAAATTGAGCTTGATGTATTCTTAGCGCAGCTCTAACGTCATCATTTACTCGACCGTACTTGAAATGCATGCCTGCTTTTTCGGCATACGTTAAGTCTCCTATCGTAAACTCAGAACAATTGCGAATGGCGCTTTCCCCTACTGATATGCACCATGTTGAATGGTGGCTAGACATCTACTGCTCCCTACCAGTGACGCAACCAACCGATAATTCCATTTCTCTTTTCTTTTATTTGCATTGTTTGCGTCTCACCGCGTTACTTGCGCCCATACATTCCTATGCGACAAATGATTGTTACAATGTCCTGTATCTACCCATAAAGTCTGTGCCATGAATTTGGAACCCCCTGTACATAAGTTACGAAAAAGCTTTTTACTATGAAAATAGATATAAAGAGTTGATCTTTCCGCTGT
This sequence comes from Trichonephila clavipes, assembly GCA_019973935.1. Taxonomy (NCBI): domain Eukaryota; kingdom Metazoa; phylum Arthropoda; class Arachnida; order Araneae; family Nephilidae; genus Trichonephila; species Trichonephila clavipes. Next base: position 2,344,329 of record BMAU01021357.1, read on the forward strand.
TGAGCTAATCGCAAAACTTACGCCGTGGTCTAATATGTCACAATAAAAATAAATTGAACTTCTACTTGAGAAGTATATAATTAATGAACTAGTTTTTCGCATTTCAACATTTTTAGTGAGGAATTTGACTATTTCACTTTTCCTGAAACATAGTTAGCTATCATACTTGGAAAAATATTACGTTTAATTGCTAAGTTGCAGCAAAAGTATCAAGCAAGACACAGCAACGTGTGATTGATTTTTATCAATAACGATAAGAAAGTTGATATTGTGGATTTGTAATTATTCTGTACTAAACTTTTCCGTTATAATTTGTTTATTTCATTCATTAAAGAACAAATTATCATGATTTTTAATAAAAAATATAATTTTATTAAAATGAATTAGAGCCATTTTTACTTTAAAGCGAGCATCACTAGGAAGCTATAATTTTTAAATTTGCAAACAAGTTTAAATTAACCGTACTAGAAGTTTAAGTATAACATCGATAATTAAATCATATAAGCCTTTGATTGTATGAATTAATACATTGTAACATATAAACAGAAAAAAAATGTATTTATATAAATTCAATACAGAAAAGAGTTTTGCTAAGTGTTAAAGATTCCGTAGTAACAAAATTGAACACAAGACAATTTTTTTCCACATTTAACAGACTAAATATACGAGGAGTGTCCGGAAACTAAGCACCAATTTGGAACAAATTTCATAAAAGAATCTTCTTTCAAAATAAAAGTTATTTTTACAGGAAAGAACACATGTCGGGTACTGCTTTCTTACATAGTTACCACTATTGTCCAAACATTTTTCATATTGGGAAACTAACTTCTCATACCCTCTTTAAAGAAATATGCCGCCTGCGAAGGTCTTTTGTAAGTTGTGGAAACTCATTACAAAGCAATCTTATTGTGAAACGTTTGTTTTCCCGAATTATCTCTCATTCACTTTTTTCAACCAAGCCATCCTTGACACAACAGAAGAACACCTACTCCATGCTTCGTCATGAACCTAGATGCGGCCATGTAGAGCTCATTTTCTCCCCATTTCATCATTCATTACATTTTCTACCTAAATTTCTATAAGTTGACGATGAATTTCAACTGTCTTAATATTTCTTGAGATTAAAAAAAAAGAAAAGGAATACACAGAACACACACACGCATTTCATAGTCGCCGGGATCAGCAACCGTCTTAAACATTTTAAGTGTTCACTAAAACTGGTAAAAACCACATAATCCGACTGTAGTAGCGTCACTGGACTGACCATCAACCAGAGAGATAGTCGTGTATAGTCAAAATGTGTGCGGAGACAAAACTACCACCGCGCGAGGTTGCCGTAGAATGAACCGGTACTTAGTTACGGACACGCCTCGTATTAATATTTTTGTATCGAAACTAAATCATTCCAAGAGAGGAAGATTGAATGCAAACACCGCCTACGAACAATTCACAACAATTGAAAAATTGTAATTAATCATGTACTTATTTATTATGTGTATATAAAAAATATACGTTTTATGCTTTACTGAATTCTGCATTTTTCAGAATGAAAAATTATTACAATAAAATAAACACTTGTATTCCTAACAAGCAATGCAAATTTGTATTCATAAAAAATGTATATATTACATTTCATACAAACAAATGTTTTGTCCATATAATCCTTTCAGTGGCGTACAGCTAATAAGCATTCTATTCAGTCATATTTCCTTACTATTTTTCTTTGCTGTGAACATATACATCTGTCGTAATCTTATTTTCCAAATGAGCCAAAACGATTCTTATTTTCATATTTTTAATAATCTCCTTGAATCCTTAATATTTGAAAATTTTAAAATATATTGGTTTTTTACAGATATCCAGCTATCAATGCGATAAGACTAATCTAATTCTCGGATATTTAAATAATAAAGCATATATACATTTTAACAAGATGTTTAAATTTCATTTCATTTGCTATTTTATGTTTAAGTTTAACTATGTAATTAGTCATTGACACAGATTGCTGAGAATTATAGGTTTTCTGATACACATACTCTATATAGTTATCTATTAATAGTTTATTGTGAGTTGTACTTTTTCCTGAATATCGAGATACTATCATTTATATCATGCTAATCGATTTAATATCATTAAAGAATGAGTTTATTACAGGCTTTTAGTAATATGGAAAATCTACTATGATTTGTAACGAGTTTTGGTCTTGTTTAATAGGTTCATAATAACATCAATTTTATAACAAAAAAAGTTGTATCAAAAATGACTGAATTATTTAAATAATCTTTTATTACTATATATAGCTGTATTAATGAAATAAATATATCTATATATATAAAGGAGAAAAGCGACTCACTCACTGACTGACTCACTGACTCACTGACTGACAAATCACGATATCTCCGAAACTATTAAACCTACAAACTTGAAATTTGGTAGATAGGTTCCCTTCATGGTGTAGACGTCAGCTAAGAACGGATTTTGCAAAGTTCGAACCCCAAGGGGCGTTACGGGGGTTTAAGAGGCGTTATAGATAATTATTTCCTTTACTAAACTATTAGATGTAAAGTCGTGAAACTTGGTACACAGATTTCTTTCATAAAGTAGAGATTCCCTACATTATGATTTTTACAAAAATCGACCTCCATGGGGCGTTGAGGGTGCTTAAGGGGCGTTATACATAATTATTCTATTTTTAAATTATTAGACGTACAGTCTTGAAATTTGGTAAGCGGATTCCTTTCATAAAGTACAGATCCGCCACAAAATGGGTTTTGTGAAAATCGACCCCAAGTGGCGTTGTGGAGAATTAAGGGGCGTTATAGGCAATTAACTCCTTTTTTAAACTATTAGACGTAAAATCTTGAAATTGAGTAAGCAGATTCCATTCATTGAGTAGAGATCTGTCATAAGATGGGCTTTGTGAAAATTGTTTCCTAAGTGGCGTTGCGGGGGCTTTAGGGGCGTTATAGGTAATTATTTCCATTTTTAAACTATTAGACGCACAGTCTTGAAAATTGGTATAAGCGGATTCCTTTAATAGAGTACAGATCCACTGCAAAATGGGTTTTGTCAAAATCGACTCCCAAGTGGCGTTGTAGAGTATTAGGTGGCGTTATAGGCAATTAACTCCTTTTTTAAACTATTAGACGTAAAATCTTGAAATTAAGTTAGCAGATTCCATTCATTGAGTAGAGATCTGTCATAAGATGGGCTTTGTGAAAATTGTTTCCTAAGGGGCGTTGCGGGGGCTTTAGGGGCGTTATAGGTAATTATTTCCATTTTTAAACTATTAGACGCACAGTCTTGAAATTTGGTATAAGCGGATTCCTTTAATAGAGTACAGATCCACTGCAAAATGGGTTTTGTCAAAATCGACTCCCAAGTGGCGTTGTAGAGTATTAGGTGGCGTTATAGGCAATTAACTCTTTTTTAAACTATTAGACGTAAAATCTTGAAATTAAGTTAGCAGATTCCATTCATTGAGTAGAGATCTGTCATAAGATGGGCTTTGTGAAAATTGTTTCCTAAGGGGCGTTGCGGGGGCTTTAGGGGCGTTATAGGTAATTATTTCCATTTTTAAACTATTAGACGCACAGTCTTGAAATTTGGTATAAGCGGATTCCTTTAATAGAGTACAGATCCACTGCAAAATGGGTTTTGTCAAAATCGACTCCCAAGTGGCGTTGTAGAGTATTAGGTGGCGTTATAGGCATTGAGTAGAGATCTGTCATAAGATGGGCTTTGTGAAATTGTTTCCTAAGCTTTAGGGGCGTTATAGGTAATTATTTCATTTTTAAACCAGGCACATTATAACTCCAAAATATGGGTTTTTAAACTATTAGAGACGTAAAATCTCGAAATTTAGTAAGCTGATTCCATTCATTAAGTAGAGATCCGCTATAAGATGGGTTTTGGGAAAATCGTTTCCTAAGTGGCGTTGCGGGGGCTTAAGAGGCGTTATACATAATTATTTCCATTTCTAAACTATTAGACGTACAGTCTTGAAATTTGATAAGCGGATCCCTTTCATAAAGTACAGATCCCCTACAGAATGGGTTTTGTGAAAATCGACCCCAAGTGGCGTAGTGGAGAATTAAGGGGCGTTATAGGCAATTAACTCCTTTTTTAAACTATTAGACGTAAAATCTTGAAATTGAGTTAGCAGATTCCATTCATTGAGTAGAGATCTGTCATAAGATGGGCTTTGTGAAAATTGTTTCCTAAGTGGCGTTGCGAGGGGCTTTAGGGGCGTTATAGGTAATTATTTCCATTTTTAAACTATTAGACGCACAGTCTTGAAATTTGGTATAAGCGGATTCCTTTAATAGAGTACAGATCCACTGCAAAATGGGTTTTGTCAAAATCGACTCCCAAGTGGCGTTGTAGAGTATTAGGTGGCGTTATAGGCAATTAACTCCTTTTTTAAACTATTAGACGTAAAATCTCGAAATTTAGTAAGCTGATTCCATTCATTAAGTAGAGATCAGCTATAAGATGGGTTTTGGGAAAATCGTTTCCTAAGTGGCGTTGCGGGGGCTTAAGAGGCGTTATACATAATTATTTCCATTTCTAAACTATTAGACGTACAGTCTTGAAATTTGATAAGCGGATCCCTTTCATAAAGTACAGATCCCCTACAGAATGGGTTTTGTGAAAATCGACCCCAAGTGGCGCAGTGGAGAATTAAGGGGCGTTATAGGCAATTAACTCCTTTTTTAAACTATTAGACGTAAAATCTTGAAATTGAGTTAGCAGATTCCATTGACTGAGTAGTGATCTGTCATAGGATGGGTTTTGTGTAAATCGTTTCCTAAGTGGCGTTGCGGGGACTTAAGGGGCGTTATAAATAATTATTTCCATTTTTAAACTATTAGACGTACAGTCTTAAAATTTGGTATATAAGCTAATTCCTTTCATGGTGTAGAGATCCGCTACAAAATAGTTTTGCGGAAAATTGATCCCCAAGGGTCACTGAGGGGGATTAAGGGGCGTAATAGATAAATATTTCCGCGTTTCAACTAATATAACCACCTGCTTGAAAATTAGAAGGTATGTTCCGTTCATGGAATAAAGTTTCTTTTACAAAGATTTTTGCGAAAACGGACCCCCAAAGGAGTGGGTTTGCGAGGGATTAAGGCATGTTATAGAAAAATTCCTTTTTTTGAATTTAACTCACTTATTTAAAATTTGTTGAGCACTTTTCTTTAGTTGGATAGAGTTCCACTAAGAATGGATTTTACGGAAATCAACTCCAGGGGGAAGCGGGGAAATTTATTGGGGCGTATTGATAGACAAAATTCCCGTTTTTGAACTGCTAAGACTATAATAATACAATTTGGTTTGCATGCTTCTTTTGTTGAATTGAAATCCGCTAAGAATGCTGTCAACGAGGTATTGATGATAAAAATTCCGATTTTGCTCTGTTTGATTTAGACTTGAAATTCAGCACGCATGTTTATTTTATGGAGTAGAGATCCACTGAAAGTTGCTTTGGGGGAAATCCATTTGATTATTAGGTTAAGTGAGCGAAAAAAGTCTTTCTACTTCGATTTTAGACATAAATAGAAATTAGATATTATAATTCAAGGGGTGAGAGTGTAACAGCTATAAATATATTTTTCAATACAATCGAATTCTTAATGCTAGATATCAATAATTAATATATATGTAAACAGTATACATATATGCAACATCGGGAAATACCCAGTGAAGCGGATGGGTAATGGCTAGTAGATATATAGGCGTTTCTTATTTTTAACTCTCAATCGATATTCATTTTATTTTAATTCATGTCACACTCTGAAGCAACGCGAGAGCATTTGGTGACAGTCTTCATAATTTTGACCCATGGTCAAGTAAAGTGAGCGACACTTGAGCTGGCACCCCCTTTAAACTTCCTAGCCACGCCAACAGGACCAATACATTCCACGTGTATCCAATGGCACTAGGGCTTGAACTCATGATACGTTGGCCACGAGATTTCGGGGTGATAATCATTTAAAAACGACGCAATTGTAATCTAATTCTTTACATTTGATACTAGAATCTATTATATGAAACCAAATGCATTAAAATTAAAATTTTGTTTAATAAATGAATTTAAACTAATCGGAAAATTCGAGATAAAGTTGTTTTAGTTATTTTAAATGTATTTGGTGAAGATTTCATCCTATTTAAATAATTTGTTAAATTTTACATTTTTTTTTCTCTTTTTATCCGATAATTATCAAGTTTTTAAGCATAATTTTACTATAGAGCTGTAACTTTATTCTAATTTATAAGTTCATATTATATTAAAATAATTCATATACGTTAAGAAAGTTGATTAACATTAAAAATATCATTTTGTTAAAGAACAAGATGATTCAAATTCTTAAAAATAAGTAAAAAAAAAACATACGTTATAAAGTGTTTTAATGTATAAGAAACTAAAATAATAAAACTAAAAATTTGTAAATATAAGTAAATGAAGGATTTTTTTAAAAGTTGAATACTTTTAATAACATAAATAATTACACATTGTGCATATTTAATAAAATGGAATTTTGAAATTATCTTTAATGTGTGTATTCTCTTCCGTTTATTGAAGGTTTATTTAATAAGACTTACTTTTAAACAGAAAAACATATTTAAAAAGTATAATTTTATCATCATCATCCTTATTATTTATTTATTGTGTTTTTAAAGACATGATTTCAAAAACTTGATACAGTTTTAAAATTTAGATCGACTGAAAAAGTAAATTGAAATCACAAAATAAATATATAAAAAGGGTAATCTAATGAACTCTCTAAAATCTTAGAATTGTAATAATTTGCCGAAATAAAGCTCTGAATGAAGCAAACTAATATTGGTTTAGACAATTTAATAAATATTCCAGATCTAGTATATCGCCTAACACGACCTTTCCTTTAAAATTTCACAAAGAATAAAAATAAATCAAGTATATTTGAATTAAGAATCAATTCAAAAATAAATTCATGAAGTAATTTTCTTCAAGACTACACAGTACCCTAAAAATTTCATTTTTACCGAAAAAAGTTGTTTTGCATGTTTTGGTGGCCCATATCATTGAGATGCATGCCACGAAATTTCAGATCTGTTAGCAAATTAGTTTTTAAGATATTTGAAGTTTTATGAGCTATGGTTTTGGTTACGGTTTCCTTTTAAAGCATTTTTTCACACTTAAGTGGAATTAATTAAAAATACTTTTGAGCTTTTAGTTTGAAATGGTTATTAATTCCAATTTTCATTACTAAAATCATTTCTGCTTGGTTATGTTTTGAGTTTTTTGAGTTCTCATAAATAATTAATAAAGATTAATTTCATGGCCAATTTTTGCTTTAAAAATAGTTTACATAATTTAAAAGCTTTATCATTAATTTTTTCCTGTAGAGAAAATGCCATGACAAATATGTTCTGGGTTTCTGTGAGAAGCAATATTTCAAAGAGATGGAATACTACTGAAAATGATATATCTAAAAATCAGTCCTCAGCTGATTCTGCACTTAGACTTCCGAATACAAGTATTCTGAATTCAAATGCTGCAGATATAACTGAATATTTCCTTGATGTATACCAAACTACATTATACTAAACATGTTGTAGTACTATATTTTAGTATTTTAAAGTCGTACGACAAGAGCTAAAACTTCCTAAAATACCCCAATTTAAAACTGAAAAAAATTAAATTTTATGAGCAAACCTGAATATTTTTAGCTTAAGTTAGTATCATTATTATTTTGTACATAAATGCTTCGTGTTTCAAAACTTTTGTGAAATATTAGGTTAAGATAAAGCTAAATAAACTGACGTCTTAACAAATGCTATCAATATTATGCAAAAATATATTTTGAATTAAAGATATAATTTTCAGTCATATTTAACAAAAATAGTGTTTTAATGTAGAACATACATTGGAAAATTACATATTAAAAAATTAGAGTTTTACGGGCATCATGAGTTTTTGTTTTATGACTTTACAAACTTTAAATGCGTTTTTCTCAGACTTTTAATTTTGAAGGTATAAGTGTTTTCTAATCCCTAAGGCTTTTTTCCTATTCAAGATAGAGCCTTAAATTTTTTTGTATATTCTCCCAAATATATGTTCTATAAAACTTAGTATGGATTTAGGGCTGAGAACTCTAGTTATTTTTCTAAAATATGCTAAAGTTGATATTTTAAAAATTTTCGTGTTTTTTCCAGGTTTTTCTAGAAAAATAATTATTAAAAATCAACAAGGGAATAGATTTTCAAATCCATACTAAATATTGTTTGTAATAATCTAAGAATCATAAATAACTTAAAATTACTAAAAAATTTTAAAAATTGAGTATTTTATAAGATTTTGAAAAAACTTCGAAAATTCCTAATTTTTTAAAATTGTAAAATATTGGCTGGTCAAACTGACTTTTTGCTTACAGAATCAGCTTAATAATATAATCTAAATATAAAACATCAATTATTTTTACTGTAACTGTCTCCAAAAATTGTTTTTTGAAAAAGGGTACCGTGTAGCCTTAACTTAAGTTAGACTCAAAACGTCAGGAATAAGCCAGTTTAATAATTTTAAAGCAATGGAAATTTCTACTCATATTAGTTGTGTTTTGTCTTCCAGCCTTTCTGAGAAAATTTATTATATTTTCTTACACCAGAAAGATGTAGCGACTGAAGTAAAATGCTTCAAACAACGTTTCCACAGTATCTAAATACTATTATACTTCTTTCTTTTTAGCTAATGTTTTCTTAATGCGGTAATTGGCAGATGAGATTTGAAAGAGCTTAACGAGGGAATAGAAATCTGATTTATTGTCTAGACTGTAGAAATAAAATAAACGACGGTAAACTGCTTAACTTTCATGAAGTTGAACATGGAAATCATCTTGATGAATAAAGATCCATCACGCTCTGCGAGCATTTGTACACAGTTCCTGAATCTATGAAGGAGCATTTAATAAAATCACACTTGTTTTAAAAACCTATTTAAATCATCTTTATCATTTTTCAATTACTTTAATTTTTCAAAAAGTATAACTTCTTCATTAAAATCTTAGTTATTAAATTCAATCTTATAAAAAGTATTTTAAAAGTTAATGCGATACATCATTTTTTTGTAAAAAAAAAATCATAATTAATAGTTTTTACGATCCATGGGCTTATGAAAAATCAAAGCTAGGTTGAAAAAAAATTTGTTTCAAATTTGGGATATTAGATATTTCACTGAAGTCTACATGACAAACTATACAAGATGAACAAATTGTTTAAAAGAACAAAGAAACAAACATTTGAACATAGGATACATATAGTAAATCAGTTTCAATACTTCACTTATTATTAGAGCTGCTTGTCGCTTACAAAACGAAGATTTTTAATGTGACATGTAAATAACTGAAGCATCAGTAAGTTTTAAGAACTTATTCTGTATTTGAAAAAACATGAAATTAAAAGGGAACCGAAGAATTTCCCCAAAAAGAAAGGTTCATTCAAATATTATCACTTGAAAAAAGGCGCTTCCATTTTAACTGTCTACATACACATATACACACGAAAAAAAACCGATGAACAAATTTAAATACTTTATTATTCCTAAACTTTAAGTTTGTCTGTGTGTGCGTGAAACAAGAAATTAAAAAACATAAAATATTTGAGTTACATGCTATTACTCCAATATATTGAATGTCAAACAAATGAAAAATTAAAACTGTATAGTTAATAAATTCCCTTTAAATTATCTCTGTATTAGAACAAAATTACAGATTTAAACTAGATTTATATATATACTTTGCTAACTTTTCTATACTTTACAATTGCTAACTAACAGAATAAGAAATATTAAAAAAAAACAACTTAAAATATTCAATAAATGTGATCTAAAAATAAGTAGTAAATGAAAAACCTACTAATAAGCTGTTTTGCAGATTTTAATAAGTGTAAAAATACGAAATATATATATATATATATATATATATATATATATATATATATATATATATAAAGAACTAATACTAAGACTAATTATCTATAACAACAATAACACGGCAAAAATTATACGACACACACATATATATACTGCATCAAACTTTATTATACGTGGCAGATAAATTCTTCAAGAACTCGTAACAAAAGGATTAGCTTCATATATTAAAATTGTGGATAAGCTCCATGTTTTTCAAAAAACGTATAACATGACATAAAAAATTACATCTAGCTTAAAAAACGAGTAAAAAGGCTGAAAACTGTGTAATTCCCGATATGTGTACGAAAAATATATACATCTGCAATTTTACAGAGCAATAAAACTTAAGAAGCACAGTTACATAATTCTCGGATTAAGTTGAGTAAGCAAAAGAAAAATGTCAAACAAAAATTAATCATAAAAAACTCAAAAACAAGGAATATAAAAAAAAATAAGTAAATTCCTACTCACACACACACACTTATAGGTCAACAAAGAAAAAAAAATTAGTTATTTTTTACTAAATAGTTACAATTAATATAAATATTAAAAACATATGACAAACACATACTAGTAACAAAATAATGACAAAATAGAGAAAGCGAGTTTCCTTGAAATTTCCCATTTTTCTTTCTATATATAGTGTTGGACTATTTTTTGTTTGTTACTAATAATAAAATAGTATTGTAAAAAAAATCACATTGTCAAGAATTTAGGCCATTCCAGGTGGGATTGGAGCCCACGAGCTTTGTATTAGAATTCCAACGCGGTATCCATTGCGCTATAGGGACACAACGAAAGATTTTCCTTTCTGTATAGGCTGCTGAACTATTATTTTTGTTTGTTACTATTTATTCATTTTCTTAATTTAATTAATGAATTGATATTTGAAAATACTGTATTAACATCAAGTGTCCTCCACAACAAGTTTAAAAAAAAATGTATTTGAACTTGAATGGATGAATAGAGTATTTTATTAATGATTGAAAATTTGAAAAAGATATACACATATATATACAGGGAGAACGTTAATTAATAGTAGGAATTCAAAAAAGAGTAGATTAATTGATTAATTTTAAACATTTAGAGTTACTAATTATTCGTAGCTAAATAATAAGCACAACTCTATGCAAAGACCGGGATCACAGCCGCGATCAAATTTATCGAATATATAGGGATTTTTCCCAGTTACATAGCACTGCATTATAGTGGTGCATAGTACTGCCTAATTTCTAAAGAGTGGGCAAAGTGTTAAAAAAAATTTCCATACTTTGATATCAAAGAGATTGTATTAGACAACTTATGATCACTTACATAATTATAAAACAATGACTTAGAAATTGTGTTAGATTAAATAAATTTTTCAGAAAAGGGAGACTTTATTAAATGGTATAGCTTCAAATTCGTGTGGTAAAAAACTAGCTAAGAAAAAGAGTTGAGTGTATATATATCTACAAAAATAGTATCTACAGAATAACATTATTAAAGGGCCTTTTGAAATAATAACATCCATATATCTATTTAAAGGTATATAATCCTTAAATAATAACAGCGTAACATATATTGCTGTTAATAAAGAGAGTGATATAAAGTTAAATGTTGTTGGTTTGATGAAGTTTCACTTAATTTGAATCTTAGTATCTATTTATTTTGTTATAGTTGACACCATTAGCAAACATGTCAAGTATTTTTTCCCAAAATTTAGAGAGTTAATTAATTTTAGTTTCAGCATTTTCTCTTTTAATTTTTTTAAATATCATATACTGTTTTCATATTTCCCAATTGTTTGTACGTTATACTCCTCCGCTATTGTCGCTTGTCCCCCGTGCCCCCTACAATTCATCACTTCTACAAGTTTTCTCATCCCGAGCGGACGTACTCTCCCAGTCGTTCCGTTGTAGAAAGTGTTTCATTGCTTTAAGTGCCTCTTTGTGTCTAATTTTACTTGCTTTAAATTCATTGTTAATTTGCTATTGTTGTTTAACTATGTTAATCATAATAAATATTTGTTTGTTATGGATTAAGGTTTTATTTCTCTCTCTTGAGTATTATCGGCGTTAATTTTACTGTCGGCATCCCGCCGCATTTATGCCTACCGCTCCCTACTTTCATTGATCCATCTTAAACGGATATACAGCGTTTAAAATGTCGCTAGTTTCCCTTAATAGACAACGAGTAACTTGCAAAAAAAAAGTATCGCGAAATGTTAAAATTTCCTAAATACGTTCCAGTTGTCCCATGACGAAAACGCGGACTTAATATTTTTGAATAATAAATTAAGTACGTTAGAGAGATTATAGAAGAACTAAGTCAACTGAAACATTCCTACTTTACCCTTCCTGATGACACATACCTCAAAGATGCCCTGGACGTAATGATTGACATCCAAGCAAAAACACAAGAATTGGAGGTAAGACTTAAAATTTTTTTATCTCAATTTAAAAAGAAAAATTCTGCAAATGATAATGAGATAATTAAAAACAAGATCAAATTACCGGACTTACACATCTGCCCATCTTCACTGAAAATTTCAAGAGTTCCAACTGTTTAAAAGTCAATTTATGAATGTAATTGGAAATAACACTTATTTAAACAATACTCAGAAATTATGTTCACTTCATGAGTCACTTATAGAAGTATTAATAAATCGCTATGAAAACAAAAGGGTACTTGTGGGTATTCACATAATCGAAAACTTTCGGTGCCCAAAATACATAGTGAAAATCCTGCTCAATTACAATTTCTTGTTGATACGGTGCGTAGTCACTTGCGCGCCTTAAAAAAAACCTAAGGATGGATTCAAATGTTCTCTCAGATGCTATTTTATTGTATATATTAAACTCCAAAATAGATAGAGAATCGCAAAGACTATTCCAACTAAATCTAAAAACAACAGAAGTTCCTAGTTTGCAAGATTTCTTTTCATTTCTAGAAAATAGATGCATCCAATGAAAATCTATTCGTAAAATCGATTTCGATACAAAAAAAAAATATTCCAGTAAGTTATAAAAATATTAACTTCCCAAAAATGAAAAATTCCACCAAGTCAAAAACATTTCTTGCAAAGCATGGCAAATATAAAGTGTGTTTATTTCCTGAGTGCAATTCCTATCACCCGTTGTACACACACACAAAAAAATGCATTAGATTCAAAATCTTTCCATACAAGAAAGAAAAGAATTTGTAAACGTTGCTTATCACGTAATCATATAAATAACTGTCCCAGTTCTTACAGCTGTATTACATGTAGAGCTAACAATAAAAACGCAATGCACAATGTTTTGCTGTGTGAAGCGAAATTAGCTCCCCCAAAGGAGAAAATTGTTTCCACCCTGGGAAGCAAAAAGGTCCTTCAACCTTCATCGGAAGGGTTGACCTTTGAACCCAACAGCCGCTCAATAGCCTTAGCTTAAACGAAAAGAGGTGTTTCATGGGGGTCGGAAAAGGGGCTATATACTCCCGACAGCTCTTATTTACGTTAAGGTGCCTGACTAGTTGCGAAGACATTTTTTTGAAATTTTGCTGAAAATTTATTTTTAAACTCATTTTTTGTTTAATTATAACTGAAAACTAATAAAAACAGCAAAAAAATTTTTCTTTCAATGTATTTTTTTTAAATATGGCCAATTTTAGGTTTAAATTAGACGTTATTTGTACGTTACGTTAAACATAGTAAAATAAATTCTAATGCATAATATTTCAAAAAACCCACATAATTTTACTCAAAAACAGTTACTAATGAATTGACCTAATATCTTTGAAAAATTTTAATTTGTTACTGAACTAGAAGTCAAAAAGTGCACGCAATGCAAATTTTTCAAAAATTTCACATTTATCACACAGAAAAAAAATCATAAAAAAGGTAAATATGCTGTTTTTCTTAATCCCTACGTCACAGCATACATACTATAATAATGCACAATTACACAAAATTACAGACAATTATCTACAGAACCTTTTGAGATATCATGCTTAATGTGTTGTAAAATATCAAAAATCTGTTTCAGAGAAAATGCATTTAAAGATTTAAAATTCAAAATTTAAAAAACTATACTGCTGAAAAAAACCTAAAACCTCTATATATCAAAAGAACAAACATTTTCAAAGCAATTATGAATATTATATACTTTCTTCAAACTTTTATCTTTTTTAATATTTTTAACAATTTTATAGTGTCAAAAGAGCTTTTTCTTAAAGTCTAAGTACACAGTTTACGAAATACAGATTAGACGTATAAAAACACTTTAAAAAACCTTATTGCATTAAAAATAAAAATATTTTACATAGAAAACAAATATATATTATTCCATATTATTTTAGAAGTTAAGAAATATATCATACAAAATATATTTGTGTTGTTTTACCAGTAAACATTCACGAAAAACTCTTGAAAAATATTGTTTATCACAAAAGTTATCATAAATTAGAATAAAATCCTGCAAAGAAGTACTTTAAAACCCTCCATATGAATATACTAAGCCTTCTGTTTTTTCATCCTTAGTACTTTTTGTTTTTCTAGCTGCTTTTCTTTTTTTTCGAGACAATTTCGCAATCGGTAAAGAATGTCTTAAAGATGTTGAAATCCGTTGTTTATCAAATTTAAGTAACTCTTGAGCAACACTTTCAGGAAGGGAACCATTTACATTTTGAATTACTGATAATATACCAGCATAACCAGAATTATAAAGTATTAGAGCTAATAATGCACCCAAACGAAATGTTTCCAGTCCAATAAATATATTTTTGGGAACAATATTCCACAAAATATGTTGTTATAACTTTCATTGCAGTTCTGTGTCTTACCATGAAGACATTTTTTCAACAAAGTTTCATTACACAGTTTTAGATATGTAGGCTTTATTTGGTTTATAATTTTATTAGGAAGTCCTTGCTCAATTTCTTTGAGGGGACTCCCAGCTGCTTTTGCCCTTTGGTAACGACACCAACTCTCAGATCCTTCAGGACACTGTCCATGCAATGAATTGTTTTTTTCCAGATACACAGTGAAAAAATGCAGCTATTACACTACTCATCATCTTTTGTAGATTACCTACATTGTTTCGAATAGCTATTCCATAATAGTTCTGAATTCTGTCGATTAATTTATCAGTTAATTTATTTTTCCCTCCCAAACCTTTCGTCGTTTTTTTTTAATTGACGCAACCGCCCCCTACACGTTTCTGTACATGACCTATACACTCGAGTTTGGTTACTGTATTAATTCCATAAAAGTTTTTAACAGATTCATATCCTTTTGAGTCCCCATCTCCGTAGTATTCATTGTACTGTACATTCCTCACATTTGATCTCTCAAATATACGGTAGGCTCCAACAACCTCCATGTTCCCCGCGGAACCTTTGTAGTTCGAACATACATGTTTCGATGATTGGCTATTGCCTTTCGCGCATATGTGGCAATATTGTGTCATAACTTCAATGTCTAAAATTTTACCGGTGTAAACTGATATGGCACTTACACACCCATTCAAAGATGAGTAGCCTCTGCGTTGCCAAGTACCATCAATGGATATTCCACATTTAGTGAAACTATTTGAGCCTTTGATTTCACTCAATGCAGCGTTGATGTTTTCTTGAGCAACGCGTTCAGTTGCTTTCAACAGTTTTCTTTCTTGATTGCGGAAAGCAAGTTTTGACAGGAAAGGTAAACCGAGGAAAGCACATAATTTTTTGCCAGCTGAAAATCCTTTCCCGATTATCCTTAGCCCCAAAACAATTGAAGAGTTTATAAGACAAGAACCTTTCATCTTCTCTGTCGTAGGGAAACCTTTAAAGAAGGAGCAGTTTTTGCACTTTAGGTTCATATGTGAGCATAATCCACTGACAGAGTCTTCTATAAGTTCCAAGCCCTGAGAATAACAATCAGGACAACAAACTATGAAAACAACAAAAAATGAAATCAAAGTTGTCCAGCTGACAATTCTATTGTCTTTAGAAGTTTCAAACAATCTTTCTGAGAAAATTTCCAAACTTGTATGGCTTGATTCCAACTTTTTGGCACTAGCGGATTCAGTAGAATTGAGCTCAGATGTTTCATCATTTTCATTAATTGTGGCTCGAATGGTATAACGATTTCCAGTAAATCGGCGCTTCTTAGACCTCCCAGATCTTGATTTAGCCATAATTAATCAATATTTTGTCTTAAGAAAGACAGTTTTTTCATAAAATATATCAAAATAATAAATTAAACGAGGAGCGAGGAATCGAGTAGCTACAACATAAGCAAATCGAAAAATGACAACAAACCTGTAAAGTTGTTGCCAAATTTTACTAAAACTATTAAATAATTTTTAAAAGAATATCACCATATTCAGTTTTAATGTTACCAAAATTAATATTTTATAAATAAATTCAATAAAATTCCAAAAAAGAGTAAAAATCTTTCAAATTCAAAGTACTTCCGGTTTCGATTTCTAACTTCCGGCTCGTTTTTGTTGTTCTCACTTGACATAAAAACTGCTATAACTTCGTAAATAATTAGAGTACAAGCAAAAGTAAGGTATTTTTAGAAAGAAGAAAATTCAAATATTAAAAATATCAAATAAAATTTTTTTTGTCATGTTCATCAAAATTGACGATTTTACACTAGTCACGCACCTTAACGGACACCAAGGAAGACTGAAATTAAGGTGTGTCTTCGATTCTGCTTCTGAAAACAGTTTTCTGACCCTGCGTGCAGCTGAGCGTTTAGGATTAGACAAAATATAAATGGATTTTACTGTTCAAGTTTTAAATAACTCCTGAGCAAAAAAAAAATTATCTTGCAAGTGCGTCTGTTTCAAATTCAGATGGAACATTTAATTTAAATGTTAATATGTTTCTTACTACAGAAATAATAAAAATGCATTCATCAAAAAAATAAATATTTCCGATTTAGTCATTCCCCAAGGAATTGTTCTGGCTGATAAAGGATTTAACCAGCCATCTTAAATCTCGTGCCTGATTGGCAGTGAACATTTTTTCGATATATTTGGAACAAAACAAATTCGAGTTTCAAATAGTAATTTTAGATTAATTGATTTCAAATATCGTTATGTTGTCACGGGATCGTACATCGACGAACCGTGTTATTTTAAACATTATTTTCTTTCTAAAGGTTAGAACACTTTAGATCAGGTATGTCAAACTCATGTGATATGGCGGGCCACATGACCTATTTTATATTAATTGGCGGGCCGCATGCTCTCAAATTTCAAAAAATTAATAACAGACGATTTGTAGAATGATTATATTATGCATTTATTAGACTCAATGTCAAGGGTTATTTTTAATATATAAAACGAAGTAAAATCAATAATAAGAAATTATTTAAGAATTAAAGGTTACCAAAAAACTTTTTAAAATGCTTCAAATTTTGCATTTTTTTTTTTATTTTGGTCTAAAAAAATAAAGGATACCTCTCTCGCTAATTCTTTTGCTGTATTATTTTTTTTTATAATTCTTCACAAAGAAAGCAAGAAAATTGAATTTTAATATAATAAGCGAAATACTACTCCCCCTTTTTAGTGGGACAAAATTTTGAAAACTGTACTCTCTCTTTTTGTTTTTAAAATTAATTTTAAACAGTTATGTAAGACAAGATTTGTTTTATAATTTGTTTTATATTTATTTTTATAGTTTTAACAAGACCATTTTAGCTGTATATTCATCTAATAAATTAATCTGAATAATGTTATAATATCATGCAAGGATAAGTGCTCAATGAAGTATAAAAGTAGTAAAAAAATTAATGTATAAAATATTAGTGTTTTATATAGAAGATACTGTGAATCCTTGATGCCACATGTGTTTGTGAAGCTTATAACGAAATCCAAACATCAATAATTTAAAACTAAAAGAAAACCAAAAATAATAAAATAAAGCACACTAATCCTCTATTGAATTAAAATATACTTATCTTTAAAATATATGTTTTTTAAATCATGATGAAAAATATCCTTATTTTTGAATTTCTTAAAATGAGTTTTTGTGTGTGTGTGTGTGGATTCCTATACATTTTCTGAAAATCTACTTTACCTATAGCGCTCCTATATCTTGCATGTTACGAAATTTGATTATTTCCAATACACAATATGAATTATTTTTTTAAAAATAAACATTTAAAAAACTTTTAGGTTGCACATTATCTTCATAAGAATTTTAAATAATATTTAAATCAAAATAAACTTTTTTAAAAAAATTATTTTATTCCCATTTATTGTATTGAATGATATGTTAACAAGCACTACAATTTTTTTTTAAAGTTATATTCCAGTAAACTTTATGCAAATTGTACCTAAAATTAAGTACATGACTAAAAAATACGATAGCTATAATTGCTCACACATAATTATTTATATTTATAAATGTGATTTGTTTACATAGACAGACACATAAGTATACATACATTCTGGCTTAAAATAAGTTTTTTTCCTGCCAAGGACGGTCCCAATATTACTTTTTAGAAGATGTTTGGCACCGTTTTTCATAAAGCAAATCATCAAAGTTTGGTTGAATATGCTGAGCTGATGCGATCTTTAAAATTGACGATAAATAATTATCGGTTAATCTTGACCTTTCTGAATTTTTGTTTTTCATTAAAGAAAATAATTAATCGTATAAAAGAGTACTTCCGAAGATAGTCATTATACGCGTAACAAAGGATTACATTTCAGGAAATCGATCTATGGATAAATATGTGTAATAAAAATCTGGAATTTCAACTTCCATACATTTTTGCTTCTGCAAAGAATCACATTGGATTTTATTTAATTCCATTTGCAAATTTTCATCAACAAGTTCAATGTCAATAAATAGAGGTGAAGTAAAAAGACAAAATTGTAATTCACAGGAAATGTAATCATAAAATCTTAGATCCAATTCTATTTCTAACAATTTAATTAGGTAAGCAAATTTTGCAAATTTTAATATTGGGAATTTAATGAATAGATAATGGCAGCTTTCAAAGTGAGACAGGTTTTCTTTCTCTATTTGTTTTCACCAAAGTAATAATTTTTGTTTAAAAACGCTAATGTTATCGAATAGTGTTGCAACAAGGTTATTTTTGCCTTGAAGCTTAAGATTAAGTTGATGAAGGATGACTTGTGATATCAACTGAGAAAGCCAGGTCCTTTAGCCATCTTTTAACTCTGCACATTCGTGTTAAAATTGCTTTAATACTTGATGATTCGAAAGCCATCGAACTTCTGTCAGTGAAATGTCTTTCAGAAATGCAGTGGATGGACGATGATTAAGTCTAGGAGCTCGAACTTAATTTGCAATTTTTGTGACAATTTTTAAAACATGTCCGATACTTAAAACTTTGGAAAAGAGTAATTGTTGGTGAATATAATGCAATGAGAAAATGTTCAAAATTATTGTTTCTGTGTTGTTTTAATCTTGCAACAACTTATTTAGTAATACCGGTCGTGGCAGGTGCGTCATCAGTTGCAATAGAAAACAACTTATCCAATGGTAACTTATACTTTTTTACAACTTCCATAAATGCATCAAAAATATCAGCTCCAGTGGTAGTATTATGCATAGGAATGACTTTCAAAAGTTCTTCATTTATTTTTAAATTAACATGGCATCCGCGAATAAAAATGGCCATCTGAGCGATATTTCAAATATCTATACTTTCATCAATTGCAATCGAGTAGGCGTGAAATGTTGATGTTGTTGAAAGATGCTGACCTCTCAAATTTTCGGCTATTTCATCAACTCTGCTAGCTACAGTATTTCGACTTAAACTAACACTTTTTTTTTATTTGTGCTGGACATAATACTTCCGTCACTTTGATTAAGCATTCACTCATAAAATCACCTTCAGTAAGTGGTTTCGATCTACTTGCTATTAAATAGGATGACATATAACTAACTTTTACAGCAGCTGTATTATCTTCAGAAAATTTAGTGAATACATTCTGTTATTTTGAAGAGTTCATTTCAAATCAGCTAATTTTTCTTCACGAAATTTTGAAACGTATTGGTCATAATTTGTTTTATGATTTGTGTCATAGTCCTTTTAAGATTATACTCCTGAGAAACTGAAAGAGTTTCTGCAAATCAGGCATAATATTTTATTCTTGTTTTGGACACAAAAATATTGCAGTTCCCATTTTTCTTGAAAAATGCAACGTTCATCTTCAGTTGATCCTTTTTTACACATTGTAGTTCAAGTTTGGTTTTCTTTTTATTATTAAATAAATTTTTAGATTTAATCCGCTTTCACCAAAATCCACTTTCATCTGCAAATGATTGAGAAACCTCTGCCCTTTATCTTGTGTTTCGTCTTGTGACTGCACCTGGCAACGCTCTTAGCTTCTTGTTGATTAGATACTTTAAAGACAAAGAAAAAGAAATGCAAGTCGCACACACGATGAATTATGATGCTATCTGTTAAGTCATACATATTTTAAAACTGTCCTAATATTCTCCAATTCCAGAGGGGGCTTTAAGGGACAGTCCCTCTGACCACAGGAAGTGCGAGGTCACTGAGGTTATGAGAATGGTTTAGAAGAGGGAAAATGACTCCTAACGGGGTGTTAACCTCATGAGCATTTAGTGAAACCGCATTATATTGTGTGGGAAATGTAGTTTATTCAGCACACTAAGAAGTTGCTCTCTATTTATTTTAAAATAAGAATAAGTAACAAGTAAGTAAATCTGTTATAATTTTTAAAAAAGTTTACCTCAAATCATTTTTAAAAAGAAAAAGAACTAAAAGCTTGATATTTCAATATTTTTTTTTTAAATGTCATGGCGGGCCACAACTTATGTATCGGTGGGCCGCGTGTTTGACATGCTTGCTTTAGATAAAACTTAACGCTCTTTCTGGGAAATAGAAAATATTTCTGAAGAGCAACCTATAATTAATGATGAACTGTCTTACTGCGAGAAACACTTTGAAAAACACATTTTAGAAAACCTTGTGGCAGATATTCTTTTTCTCTACCATTCAAATAAATTATCCAGGAAAAAGTTAATTTAGGGGATTCCAGATCAATTGCTTCTAAACGCCTTGATCAATTATGGAGACGCCTAGACCGCGATCCTAAATTAAATAATCTTTATAAAAAATCCATCGAAGAATATCTCAGTTTAGATCGTATGGAAGAGATCACAAACATAGATGATATAACATCAAAGAAGGATTCTTTTTTCCTCATTACAGTGTTCTTAGAGCAGAGAACTACTCTCATCCCTTAAGAAGGGTTTTTAACGGCTCGCAAAAAACTGACCTTGATATCTATCTTAGTGATGTGTTGTGTAAAGGCGGGGTTATTCAAGATGATCTATTTTCTATAATGCTTCGTGCCAGAAAGCATGCTTATTTTTTCAGCTGTGACATTAGTCATATGTTTAGACAAATAGAGATTCATCCACATCAGAGACATTTTCAAAAAAAAAATTCTTTGGAAAAAAGGTCTGAATGAACTTATTCAAGTTTTTAAATTAAAAACTGTGACTTATGTAACTACTCCTGCATGTTACCTTTACACACGAGTGTTAAAGCAACTTTCGCTTGATGAAAGGGAAAACTTTACCAAAGCATCTGACATCGTCCTACATGACGTTTATTTGGATAACATCTTAAGTGGGTGCTCCAGTTTATAAATGAACTGGAATCACTAAAGAATGAACTCACTCAGCTATTTAAAAGTGCTGGAATGTCCCTGCACAAATGGTGTTTTTCACATTCCACTAATGATTTCCCTGATCTACACTTCGATCAATCATCTAAAGAAAGAACCACAAAAAACTTGGGTGTTTTGTAGAATAGTTCATCTGAAACCTTTTGTTTTAAAGTTTCTCCTTCGACCAATCATATATTTACGAAGAGAGATGTGCTCTCCCAAATCGCACGTATTTTCGACCCACTTGGTCTCCTAGGACCTGTAATCAGCAAAGCCAAATTTTTCATGCAGCAATTATGGCTCTTAAAATTAGAATGGCATGAGAAACTTCCAGTTCCTGTCGCCGCAGAGTGGGATACTATTGTGCAATCTTTACCTGTTTAGGAAAAGCTAAAAAATCCAAGATTTGTCCTCTCAGAAAATCTAGAAACCATAATTCTCTACGGATTTAGTGATGCGTCGGAGAAGGGATTTGGTGCTGTTACTTACGTTTCTGTGATTAAAAACAACGGTGATCGTCAAAGTAAACTTCTGTGCAGCAAATCAAGAGTAGCACCTCTCAAAAGCTTAACCATTCCCAGGTTAGAGCTATCAGTATGCCGTCTACTTTCCAAGCTAGTAAGAAAGATTATAAATGCCTTAACAATCAACCTCTCTCAAGTAATTATGTTCTCAGATTCTACTATTTCATTAAGCTGGTTTAAGACTACACCTCCCTTGTTCAGAACATTTGTAGCTAATATAGTTGCAAAAATACAAGAGTTAACTGTGAACTTTTCATGGCATCATATTTCTTCTGAAAATAATCCTGCAGACCTCGTGTCCAGATGTTTAAATGTTTGAGATTTAATAAACTCCCCTTTATGGTGAAAGGGTCCTGATCCTTCTATTTTTACAAATGATGAACTTTAGAGAACATTTATGACTGTGAAGTGAAAAAGGAATTTAAAATTCCTCCATCCAAAAACTTATTGATCTCCAGTGAATTTGATTTATGTAACCATATCATTTCCATTACCAATAATTATTGTAACTTAATCCGTGTAATTAGTTTAATTTTCAGATTCCTGTTGAACGCCAGATCTTTAAAAAATGAGCGAGTTTCGGGTCCTTTGTCTCTTAAAGAGATCAATGTAGCCGAACTTTGGCTCATTAAATCAGCGCACTTTTTAGCAATGAAATAAAAAGCCTCCTGAGAGGAGAGCAGTAAGTTATCTTCATTAAACTGCTTTGTTGATGAAAATAATATTATTAGAGTTGGTGGAAAACTACAAAAATTCACCTTTATTAAAAAATCAAAAATATCCTATCGTATTACCTAGCAAACATGTTGTAACTTTAATGATCATAAAATATTATCATGTAAAATACCTTCATGTTGGTTCAAATAATTTGCTATATCATGTTCGTCAAAAATATTGGCCACTTAATGGCAGAAATCTGACACGCCAAGTTGTGCATAATTGTGTCTTTTGTTTTATTAATAAAAAACCCCCATTTTATCCAATCAATTAATGGGCGATTTACCCGAGGAAAGGGTTACTCCCTCATATGCATTTAATAATTGGGGAGTCAATTTTTGTGGTTCATTTATGGTTAAATTTTAAAATCAACGTAAATGAGTTCGTAATAAAGTATATGTTTCAATATTTTTGTACTTATATCAACTAAATCAATTCATTTGGATTTTGTCTCTGACCTTACTTCTAAAACTTTCATTGCCTGCTTGAAAACATTTTTCGGAAGAAGAGGCAAAAGTTCTATGATGTTTTCCGATAATGGGAAAACATTTGTAGGGGCAAATATTGAATTAAAAAAATTGCATGATTTAGTTAAAGCTCCTGATGAAACATTAGTTAGTCATTTTAATGACGAACATATAGACTGGAATTTCATTCCTCCAAGGTCTCCAAATTTTGGTGGTTTATGGGAATCAGGTGATAAGTCCTTTAAAACATGTATCTGGAAATTCAAACTTGACTCTTGAAGAGTTTATTACTTTTCACCTAGTCACTTTTTAATTGGTCGACCTGTTACAGCTATTGTATAGCCCCAATTAATTAATGTTAAAGAAATAGATTGACCAGGGGGCAAAGAGTTAATTGGCTTTTCCAGCAGATATGGAAAGTTTGGAAAAGAAATTATTTAAATAATTTACGAGAAAGGAGCAAATGGAGATTCAGTAAAAATAATGTTGAAATAGGTACTCTCGCCTTAATTAAGAATGAATCACTTCTTGGTACCAAATGGCTTACTGGTAGAATTTTAGAAGTTTCGTATGGTAATGACAACAAAATAAGAGTAGTTAATATTAAACTCCTCGATGGAAAAATAATTAAAATAACTATCAGAGATATCTGCCTCTTGCCAATTGAATGAAAATATTTATTTATAATTATAATTTTTGTGTGTGTCATTCATATATTACTACCATTACTTTTTTCTACATTTATATTTGATTTGTTTAACTGATAAATCCATTTTCTTTATTCTTTATTATTATCCTGTGCTGTGTTTTATATTTTTTATTCAACTTAAGTTATTCATTTATATTGCTCATGTTTGTATGTAAGTTTGAGTGAATATGCCTGCATACTAATTTTTTGTAATCATGTTTTTTGCTTATACACATGTAAATGTTGAAATAAGTATTTCAACGGGGGCCGGGATGTTTGTACCTTGTACACCCCTGCTATTGTCGCTTGTCATGCCCCCTACAACTCATCACTTCTGCGAGTTTTCTCATCCCGAGCGGACGTACGCTCCCAGTCGTTCTGTCGTAGAAAGTGTTTAAGCTTTATGTGCCTCTTTGTCTAATTTTACTTACTTTAAATTCATTGTTAATATGTTATTGTTGTTTACCTATGTTAATCGACATTAATTTTATTGTCGGCATCCCGTTGCATTGAGGCCTACCCACCTTCTACTTATACCAATTACAACATGCGGTTGCTTTCTTAAAAGAAGACTCTGGTCACAATTGTTTCTCATATTTATAGACTACCTTGGACTGTTAATGATTAAATTTTAGATATAAATTTTAGTATTTTTAAATTTCTTACATACTTATAAGTATGGAGATTACGGTTTTATTCTATAGGTTTGGGGGAATCTATTTTTAGAAATTAATTTTAGATTTTTTTTAAATTAAAATTCTATTTTCCCTTCTTATTGAACATCAAACCAATACCATTGGTAAATACAAGGAAAGTTGACGCCTTGACTAGATTTAACCCTGCAATCCAAATCTCAAACCAGAGAGTTTGCTATTGTATTGCTCTGGTTGTTTTACTTTGCCCTGTAGTGCCTTGCTATTTACTTACATATTGTTTAGAATCAAATATTACATATTGTTAAAATTATATCAATTTAGTATGTTGTTAATATATATAGTATAATAATATAATTATATAGACATATTGTAAATCCTACAAAGCAAAGAGTGGATTTGAAAACCTATGAAAACCCGCTAAAATAAAAGTAGGCACATAAAAAGTCAATTGACCAAAATGGAAAATATACGTTTTCTATAGCTCACTGATTTAGAACAGTGAAATATTGTAAAACTTCATTTACAGGATCCTAACTTCCCCCTACAGCAGCGGTCGCCAAACTTTTTGACCTCATGGACCAGTCATTTATAATTTAAATCCCGCTGACCACTAATAGGATTTTTTTAAAAGTTAAATTTTTGTTATGAATCGAATTATGTCACATTGCATCATAAAACATGTGATGAGTAAGTATAATTAACTTTTTTCTGGGAACCAGCGAAATTTTCTCACAGACCACCACTTTGGCGACCTCTGGCCTACATCATAAAATTTCAAATTGTGCAACAAAAAGTGAAAAAAAAATTAGATAGAAAAATGAAATTAAGTCTACTAATAACACGTGTAAACTTTTAGTACTAATTCAATCAAACCAAAATGAATGACTATTGAAAAATTTTACTATTTTACGTGTTGAAACAAACATTAAACAGACATGAAATTGTAACTTAACATGTAATTCTTTGATATATCTATTAAAAAGTTAAAAGTAATGTGCGTTTACTTCATGAATACAATCTGCATAGTAGAATTATTATCTGTAAAGTGTGCCTATATATATTTTAAATAATTATTCAAATTTAAAAGTAAGTATATATAATGCTTTAAACACTATTTAGAATGCTGAAATTAAATTTAGAAATCTGATCTAAAATGAGCTGTATTTTATGTTTTAAGCAGCGTAAAAAATTAACTATCTAACTTTTGTATTAAAAAGATAAATTTTGTTTCAGAAATCTTTGAAATAAGATCTGAATAAAAAAAAATATGTAATATGTTTATAATGTCTATCGTTTCTCTATAAATTCAGATTAATGTCTTCATAAAGAAAGATGTCACATTTCCTGAAAAAAGAAGCATTTCAAATGCATGAAAGATGCTCTAGTTTTTCAAGGGAAATTTTCTCATTCAATATAAATAATTCACACGACTTACCAAATTTTGAGTCAAAGTTATATCGTATGAAAAGGATGCAAAAAGAGTAAAGTGTACAGTGATCAACTATTATGTGGTTATATTTATGCATCAAGTCTATAATTTTAGGATAATGCCTTTTTTCTATATTTTGAAGAAATAATGAGCAAGAGAAACCAGTAGAATTTGTTTTAACATCTGGTGTTAAATATTAAGATTTTCTACATCTTAAATTGATTGCACATGCATGAAAATATAGAAATTCTCTCTTTAAATTTGCACTTTAACAATTCAATGTAACTCTGTCATAAAATATGTAAAAATATCTTTCGAGATAAATGTTCATCGAAAAGTTTGAATTTACAAGAAAAATTCCTTGAGCATTCTACCTATGCTGCATTTTTAAATTTATAGGAAAAGTTTTTTTTTTTTGAAAAATAATATACGAATAAGGAAAGATGACTAGAGCTCAATAATAAAATACTGAGTTTTATAAGAAATGATGTTGATTGGACAGGGCTTGAAAATAAATTACTTGAGATAAAAGTAGAAGCATTGCGAACCAATCATCCCCCCTCGAAAATATCTAAGCAGTGATCATATGTTATTCCTTCTTTCTTCGAAACTAAACAATGAAAACATTTGTAACACCTTTAGAAGTAGTCTGCGTCTTGCTATTTATGAGTTGTAAGAACATACACATTTATTAACCAAATTCTAAGAGCTTAAATGTAAAGAGTAGTAGTAACATTTATTCTTTTCTTGTAAGATCAGCTTCAAGGAAAGATCATAAATGAAACCAAGTTTACCTTTTATGATACTCAACTCAAAGATTTTTTTGCAGAAGTATTTATTAAAGAAAATCAAAGAAGTTTTAAATACTTATAAATATTTCATATCTAAGAATGAACATACAAATTGGAAATCGTTTGCTATAATTTTCAACAGCCAAATATTAAAATTATTAATATTAGGACAAATCATTAAACATTATGCACTAAACATTTCAATAGAGTGTTAATAACTCAAAATACAAACAAGACACTTAAATTCATATCAATTTAAAAATGTAGAGCTTCAAGTTAAACTAAATTGCTCCAAATTTTAAGAAAAGAATATGAAGGGTGAGTGAGTGCTTATTAACACCACACTATATATATATATATATAAGGGAACACGTTTAATATCACGTGGTATACGCCAAGTTGTTGTTTATGTTCACCAAGATGTGGGCGATAACATTACAATATAGTTACCTTGATGTTTTTGGAACATTGCAAGTTTTGCTTTTTAATTGATATTCATTATAAATTTGAATATATATTATGTAATTATTTTATTAATAATATAATATAAAAATGCAATTATTATTATATATAATCATAATAATCGTTATTTATTGTTGCTTTTTAATATATTTATTTATAATTATTATGTTCTTTATAGTTATTATTTTGTTATTCATTTATAATTAATGTGTTATTTATTTATAATTTTACGTATATGAGTATTCCGTATGTATAGTTTTTATATTACAGTAAGATGGTTATTCTTTTTTATAATTACTATTAAATTATATATTATTATTTTTATTATACATATAAATTATTATTAAATAATACTATATTAATATTATACATAATTGCTATTAAATTATTAGATTATTATATACTGCATAATATTATTAGTCATGTTACTTTTTATTATATTATATTGTTATTCATTATTTATTGATTGATCTTGGTTATATTCTCAATACCTTTCTATATTCTTCTTTTGAAATATATTTCATTGCATTTCTAAAAAATTCTTTAAAATTATCTTCCTGATGATTTGATACCGCTGGCCGCCATATTGGGTTCCATTCCAGCGGCAAGCACTGTTTGGTGTGATTCCTTTTTTCACCAAGCAGCGCTTGGGGCCTTGCAACGTAATATCAAACTAGCACCTAAGGCCATACTATCTCATAATTTTAAACCGAAGTTAATTGGCGAGGATGACACTGCAGCCAAAAACTTTTACTTCAAATGTGATGTGCTCAATATAATTGATTTTCTCCAAAAATATTTCTGATTTTAATCCATAACGAACAGTTTTGACTGGGCATTCTGCTTCTGATATTTACAACACAATGTACATTATCATTGAAAGCTTTTATATCAACTGTGAAAATAGCTATTTATAATTACATTTTAATTAAAATTTAAAAATTAGCAAAAAGAATTATTTGATAAAAATTATTTTATTTTAACCAAATGAAATACATGCGTATATATAATCGAAGATATCACGATAATCATTTAACAACTGTATTTACACTACTCGTGAATAACTATAACTAAATGCATTCAATATTTTAAATCTCTAGAAAATTATTTTGTTTATTTCGAATAAAACAATCACAGAAAAAGGTAATAATTTGATTTTATTGGTCTCTTATATATTTAAGTGTGATTAAAATGCAGTAATACTTCAACTCATGCCACCCCGACTTAAGAGAAATCGGAGTTACGCGATTTTTAAATCTCGTCTATTCGTTTTTTCCCCCATCATTAAAAGGCGGAAACAATGCCAGGGAGAACCTCCTGAAATTGGTAATTTGATTTAAAAAAATTGTTGAATTTGCCAACCAAATAAATTTAGAAGTGGATAGTGTTGACGTTCAAGAACTGTTCGATTCCCCCAATCAGAAGCTGACAATGGATGAGCTCATAAAAATGCATGCAAGACATTGAAGAACTTTAGAGCCAGTAAAATGAGAAGATTGAATGACGGTTGGTAATTTGACAGAAGGCATCAGTTGAATAGAAAAAGGGTAACACACACACTCATTTGAGGAAATCCGATGAAGAGTCTATTTTTTCAATAAAACAAGGAATAAAAAAATTATTAGTATGCTACGAGAGAGTTTTGCTGAGGAAGAATAAAAAACTTTGACTACATGTTACATTTTATTAAAGCTTCTACATCAAAATAACTTGGATTTTGTATTTGCGTTATCTAACATTTTTATTAAACATTTTTTTTTCTAAATAATTATTTTCTTTCATCTCCAGTCCCAACTAAAATTAATTTATATGTATTTATATGCGAAATTATATCCCCTTACTTACGCGGTTATCACACGGCCCCGCCTATCGCGTATGTTCGGAGTATTACTGTAATTTTCTTTTGCTAATTCAGTTTATATTGGTGTGAGATAAATTAACGGCGCACTGTTCAGCTACACGAGAACTTTTGGCGATGGACCTAGTCATTTTGAACCAGGGTAAAGTGACGAAGCTGACACCTGAGCTAGTACCCCCTCTCCTAACTACCACACCCCACCAACCCTCTCTATAAATTTAACGAGCATCGCGCCCCTACACAACGGGTCTTTAGTGGTACTGAGCTCGAACTCATGCCCTACGTGCCACTACTAAGACTCCCAGTTGATACTGGAGATGGAAACAATAACAAACTCCCGAGAGAAGAAATTTATTAAAATATATTAACATTTATTTATACGTATAAAGATTTATCTATTTATTCAATTTTAAACATATTTTACAAGCAATTCAAGAATTAACTTTTAACAGATTTTTTTTTGTCTTGCAACAGAGATAAAAAAAAAAAGCGTCACATCAATATTTCGTCTTAAAGAATAAAATAAGAAATTAAAAGCAGAATGATTTATAAAAAAGCGAATGAATATAAACCAACACTTAAATTTAATATTATGTGTCTGATATTCATAATCTCTAATATGCTATTAAATTGAATGTATTTGAATGACTATAATTAAAGAAAAATAGCGGAATTTTCGCCCAGTCGGAAGCTGTTATTATTCTGTCAAGAAGTGGTTTTAATACACATATTCACTAAAAAGTCTTTCGGAAAAAGGAAAAAGAATGTTTTGATTTGAAACTTGCGTGCGATTTATTTTGCATTGATTCCTTAGTAACTAAGATGAAACGAAAAGCATACATTTGAACCAATTCTCAGTAATTTCTTTTAGATAATCTCAGTATGTGCTATGCTATTTTTTAAGAAATTAAACTGGTAGAATTCATACATTTTCTTTTAAGCAATAA
The DNA here is from genome assembly GCA_019973935.1 of Trichonephila clavipes. Lineage (NCBI taxonomy): Eukaryota > Metazoa > Arthropoda > Arachnida > Araneae > Nephilidae > Trichonephila > Trichonephila clavipes. The sequence goes on from BMAU01021357.1 coordinate 2,374,459, forward strand.
TTTATTTCTATGGTGAATGTATTTTAATAACAAAAAAGTGTGCTATTAAGCATGTATAGAAAGAGTTCTCTGAATAAGTATTATTTATATCGATACAAATGTCATGATGATAAAAAAAATATATATGAAGATAAACAAACAAAAGAAAAAAAATGACTATTTTGTGGAACTTGTTAAATACTTTATTTCGCAAAGTAGCATTTTCATATTTCATTACAATCCTTTCATAAAATTCGACAAAATATGCAACTTCTCTTAATTTTGAAAACCGGCGTAAATCCTACTTGGAAAAGTAACAAAAGATGCATTTGTTGTGTTTCGAATACGTAAGCGTATACATGTGCGTGGAATCAGGTAACAGGTTTTATGAGGGCATGTGTCAAAAAACGCATTTATAGTATAAAATCAAGATGTGAGGCTTGTATATGACCAAGATCTGAAGGACCATACCCCCTATTAACCAATATTTTTTTTTAAAATTCTGTAACTGCTTTTCGTACCTTACGACTCCAATGAATGTTACGCGTGATTATTCGTATGCATTACAAATGAAGAATGGTTATTTTTTTGCTTTATATAAACCCTATACGAACCTAATTTCACTAAAACATGTCCAATAAATCTAAAGATAATCGATCCCATCTGAAAATTCTCTTAATTTTGAACTTCAGTGTATCTTTCTATGAAACATTTAACTCATATAAAAACAGAATAATATATTCAACTTATATCTAACGGATAAAGAATTAAGACTAATATGAATTATACCTGTTTACTTTTAAATAAATCCATGCAATAATACACTTTTAAATTTTCACTCGAGGGATTTTGATTTATAATAGTCTTGATCCCTCCAAGACTTCGCGTGTTAATTTTTATTTTATTCACCTAACGGTAAATAACCACAACCTTATCTCTTCAAAAGCTAAATTGTTATCGTTTTAAAACCCAGAGGATGCAATCTTGCATCACCCGCGTAACCAAATAAAGATGAACTTTTAATTAACAAGATGTTTCATCTTCAATTGTGCTACGATAACAACCGATAATCGTTTCTTAATAATTAAATGCCTTAAATAAAGTCCAAAATACTTCATACACATATTAAAAGTGTATGGCAAGTAAAATATTTGGAATCGCACACATAATAAATTAGGCATTCGGATGAATATAAATACTTATAATGTTCCTAATTTATACGAAAAAGCAATCAATAACAAGCATTATGAATGAACTAAGAACTATTAATATGTTATTAAAATTTTGATTAATGTACATTTCAAAAAATGTTAATTGCTTGATGAATTTTATAGAATAGATTCGACCATTCTTTAATATTTAAATATATTCTAAATCTTTAATGCTCTCTCTGATAGATGAGGCTAAGCACTGAAAAGGATTTACACGAATGGGACGAAATTGCGCATGCACTTTCTTACAAAACTATACGTTAATTGATAACTTTTAACAGTTAGTGAATAACTAGCGAGAGTTACAGAAAATTGAAACGGGCCATTCAAATGATGTATAAACTCAGGACACTCTTATTGTAGGGCGTAACATTTAATTGATAACCGGACTCCTTAGGGTTTCAACCGTAACAACCTTGCAGAACGATGGTTCGCCTACGTGATTCATTCCATATGAAGTCGGGCTTCCATTTCAGCAAGATAATTTCCAGCCACACCCGTAACACTTTTCTTCTCTGGCCGATGAGATCACCAGATCTCTTCCCAATGCAACACGTTTTGGCTCTTAATGATCAGGAGTCTTCAACTGCTCCTGAATTACGTCGATTTAACTGGCATTTCCCCCCTGACGGGGCTGCGCAATGGGAATTAAAATTGCAGACATAGTACATTTCCTGGAAGCTAGTATCACTTTTTTTAGTGTGGCGACATATAGGTGGATATCAATTGCTACACAATGTAATTTTGACCCCCACTTTCCTACCCAGAGGAAAAAACACCCGAGGCCTGGAGATGGGAAACTGTACTCTGATTTTTTTTTTTTTTTTAATTTGGCCGAGAGTACCCAAGCCAACACAGGCACTCTAAAATAGTCATTATAAGTATTCTCGTATGGGAACATCCGTCAAGTACTCAATCAGTCAATGTTCAACCAATTAACAGTTTGAATCAGAACCATAGGCAGGTGAAAAAAGGATTTTTTGCGTTAATTTTCTCCCGAGATCTGAAAGCACAAACACTTTCCGACCAGATATAATTCTTTCAGGTTAATATTAAATAATTTGTTTCTTTCCCACTATTTATAAAGGAATGATGTTTCAAAAAGGTGTAAAATTCTTAAAAAATAATCATAACTTTAAAAAATGATGACCATATGAATATAAGAGAAACATTTTTTCTAAAATATATTAAGTACATTTTACGTTGCGCATGATATTTTCCAAAATAGTAGCCTTTGATGTATAAAACTATATTGTAGTGCACTATAATTTTTTTTTATTTCAAAACATTTCTAAAAAAATAATTTTTCTCATTTTTAAAAAAATATTATTTATTGTTCTATTTATACAAAAATAGTATAGTGTAACAAATATACATTTAACTTTATAGATCAACTTATTGCTCGAAATTAAAACTGCTATTTTAAAAAATATCATGCGCAACGTAAGACTTAATTAATATTTCTTACAGAAATGTTTATGATTTACATATACAAATAAATTTTTTAAAGTATATATGGTTATATTTTAATTAGTTTACCCTTTTCTAAAACCTCATTTCTGTATAAATAATGTGCAAAAGAATTAAATTATTTAATTTAAACCTCAAATAATTATATCTAACCAAATCCTGTTTATATTTCCAGCCTTCGACACAAAATTAACACCCCTAAGACTTCGTAGTAACCAATCTTTTCAGAAATTCTTATTTCAAAGAACAATCTCGAAGTGACTTTCAAAGTCATTGATAAATGCACTTTTTTCACATAAATTACAAACATTTCATGTACTTTAATATATATATATATATATATATATATATATATATATATTATGCGCATTTTTAATATTCTTAATTACATCATGTTACATAATTCGATTAACTTTAATGAACGAACCTAATTAATCTCTTAACACTGTGAAAGATTTCGGGGTAAGAAATCGCAATTAAAATTCAAGAGTTGCATTCATTAAAAAAACCCAGCTTTTTTTTTCTTTGAAGGTGTCACAAATGTCGCATTCAAGTTTACATTTCTGAAAGGTAAATAAACGTATGCAATGTCTGTTAAAGTTTAAGTATAGTTAATATTCCCCCATCCTGAACAAATTTCTGTAAAGCCAAATGCATAAAGAACAAATCCCTATATAAACATGGTGAATAAATAATGCATACGTTGGAAATTAATGCCGTCTGCTTTGAAAAAGGGATTTTAAGTGTTCCTTTACATAAATTTTAAAACTAAACATAAATTCTTTTGAGAAGCTATGGGAATGAGAAAGGAGAATATTTTGTTTTATGACAAGTATAAAATAGTAAAAACAATATAAGTGAAGAATATTAGCGATTAGAAGATATTGTTACATGCACTAGAGGGGATTTGAATAGCATTATGATGGAGGCAAGTAGTGATTCTTTCATTTTTTTGATGGATGGAAAAAAATGTTGGAAAGGAGACCAGAATATTACTTAAGCAATGTTTGCAGCTTTCTATTAAGTCACTCTTAGTATGGAAATTAGCAGTAATCATTTTATATTCATGACTCAAAGCGCATATGCAAAAAAGTATAACTACTTCACAAAAAGTGTGTTTATTTAAGTAATTTTACTGTGGAAGAAAAGGTAGTTGAAACTATAGATGCTTTTTAAAAATTGATCTATGAGAAATAAAGAACAAAAATATAACGTAAGCTTGTTTCGTTCACAAAATTCATTAAATTAATAAAACGAATACATTTTTTTTACATTATGTGACATTCAGATCGCTTAAAAAATCGTCAATTATGTGTGTGTCATATATATATCATTCTACTCTCAAAAGGCTGTAAAATAACTATTTAAGGTTAAAATAATTTGTTTTAATCGCAATGAATTGTTATTAGTGTTTTAATTTGGATAACGAGGAAATAAGCCTGTTTATTACTTTGTTTCTGAAATAATATTTATATCATATTATTACGTATATAGCATTCAATTCCCCGACGAGAAATACCACCCCATTCAATATAACTGCCGTTCACAGAGACCACACCTTACATTCTCAGCGCAACATTTTCTATTGCCTTTCGCAATATATCACAAGGAATATCCCTCACTGTCTCTGATATGCTGTCCTTTAAGATAATCAAATTTGACTCCTCCAACGAAAACGTTGAATTCCAAACAGCCATAGTGCCAAAAGTCACATGGATTTAGATGAGGGAATAGAGATTGATTGAATATTAACGTCGCACTGTTCAGCTACACGAGGGCTTTTGGCAACGGATCACTTAGTTTTGAACCATGGCCAAGTGACGTGGATGACACCTGAGCTGGCACCCCCTCTCCTAACTACCACACCACACCAACGGGAGGACGTTTCAGCTCTCGTCAGATTTAACGTGCACCGCTGCCCTACACAGCGGGTCTTTAGTGGTACAGGGCTCGAACTCGTGACAAGGCAAGACACGATCTGATACCTATACCACTCGGCTACCGCGGCCACTCAGGGAGTAGATATGGTCATGCAACTGTAAAACTACGACTGATGACTCTTTCATTAGTGAAGTGATGTCGCAACAACTGCTATACCCTAACTCCAATATGAGAGGTACATATATCTCGTCGAAAGATTATCTGATTGAGACATTTTCTTTGCAGAAGTTGTGAAATGACAAAATTAGTCAACATGTCGTGATATAGTGCACTGACGGTATATGTTACGTCGCCCGAGTAAGAATCTAAAAGAAGAAGGCCCATGATAAATTAAGCAGTGAGGCCACACCAAACGTTGACTTTTGGTGAATGACTAAGAATTTCTTGTACAGTTCGGGTGATGATGATGATGATTGTTAATTTTAATGGCGCAAGGGCCAAATTTGGCCAAGCTGCGCCAAACACTTGTTAAAATAAAAATAAAAATATATATATAAAAGTATATGCACACATTATTATGCATGCATGCATACATACGTAAAATATATTAAAAATACAAAGAAACATACAAATCAAATTAAATGTAAAAATCTAATTTTTAAAAGGAAGGCAAAAAGGTTTTGGTGGGGAGTTTCCCCCACCAAGTCAGATAAGGTTAAAACAGATGTATGAAAGAAGGTGATGCGATGATGGTTAAAAACGGGACAATCTATTAAAATATGATAGATGGAATAGGGGACTTTGAACGAGGGACATTCTGGGGCATTTTCACTCAACAGAAGGTGCCTATGAGTAAAACGAGTATGACCAATGCGAAGTCGAGTCAAGCGGACATCATGTCTTCGCACTGGTAGTGCTGCCCAATGAGAAGTGGAAGGATGAATGTTATGCAGTTTGTTAAGGATCTGTTGATCCCAAGTCTCTTGCCATACACGATGAATATAGTTCTGTGTAAAAATTTTCAAATCCTGGTAACAGACAGGCCGCTGCATGTGATCAGACATGGATCGTGCAGCGGTATCAGCCTGTTCATTACCAAGTATACCCACGTGTCCAGGTACCCAGGAAAAAATTATATCAAAACACTTTCTTTCCAATTTTCGCAGAAGAATAAGTATTCCGATCACAGTGGGGTGTCGGCGTTCTGTTAAAAAGTGCAAGGATTCTAGAGCACTCATGCTGTCAGTGTACACACAAAAATGACGGTGGTTGGAAACTAATATATGCTGAAGTGCGACAAGAATGGCAGTTAATTCAGCACTAAAGACAGACATGGAATTATGTAAGGTAAAATTAAGAATGGTGTTGTTAAAAACAACACCACACCCAACATGTCCTGCAGTCTTCGATCCGTCCGTGTAGACTGGTATGTATTTAGAATACTTACTGCGGTGGTAAGAAAAGAGTTGCTGATAAATAACAGCAGCAGTGCCTGCTTTGTCATAGCCCGAAAAGGGGTTACTATAGTTAAAAATTTGGATGTCCCAGGGTGGAAAAGCAAGGATATTATTTTCCTGGATATTTATGTTATTTAAGTGGGCGTCATTTAGAACAGCCTTTGCTCTTTCCAAAAAAAAGTTTGATGTTAAATGAACGGCTTCATAGAGTCGGTTGAGACCAATGGCAAGAACAAAGGGTTTTAATGGATGAGAAGGAACAGACATGGCACGAATAAAATAATTTGCACTTAATTGCCTCCGCCTTAGTTCTAAAGGGGGTTGATGGCATACCACATACAAGCTGGTAACAGGCGAAGTTCTGAAGGCACCAGAGAGAGAGAGCAGATTCTCAGAGCAGAGTGATGTATTGTGTCCAGTCGTTTTAACACAGATGCACGAGCAGAAACGTACACTACACAACCATAGTCCAAACGTGAAAGGATTATTGCTTGATACACTCGGAGTAACGAGACTCTATCCGCTACCCATAAGGTGTTAGATAATACTTTTATAAGATGTTGAGGGATCGTGTGTGTTCACACTTCTTCCGCAAGTAAAGGACATGCGGAAGGAAAGTCAATTTAGAGTCAAAGATTACTCCGAGGAAGCGCACCTCACTGACTACAGGTATTTGAATATTTCCTATATGTATAGAAGGATCTGGGTGTAGGTTATGTTTTCTGCAAAAATGGACACAGCTGCTCTTGGAAGGAGATATCGCGTGTCCATTCTGATCGCACCACTTAACTAATCGATTGACAGTTAATTGCAGCTGTCGCTCAATTAGTCCTATGTCTGAACCTTGACAAGAGACTTGCAGATCGTCAACATAAAACATTCCTCGCACTGAAGGTGGAAGTTGATGAAGTATGTTACTCATATGAATATTAAAAAGGGTAACGCTCAAAACGCTACCCTGAGGAACACCTTGATCTTGCATGCATTTTAGAGAAGATGAGTGACCAATGCGTACATAAAAATAACGAACAGCTAAAAAGTTAAAAATAAAAATGGGAAGATTTCCTCTTATTCCAAAATCATACATATTACGGAGAATCCCATAACGCCATGTTCGGTCGTATGCTTTCTCTATGTCAAAGAAAAGAGAAACCAAATGGTTTCTCTTAACAAAGGCATCCCTGATTTGGGACTCTAGGAATACGAGGTTATCAAGAGTGGATCGGCCCTTGCGGAATCCACTCTGTAGAGGAAAAATACACTTTTCTTTCTCTAAAACATACACTAAACGAGTATTAACCATACGTTCAAAGGTCTTACAGAAGCAGCTCGTCAGAGCAATGGGACGGTAACTCAGAGGATCTGTTGCCACCTTGCCCGGCTTAAGAATTGGAATCACAATAGCTTCTCTCCGGCTGGAGGGAAAGCAATGCTCCTTCAAAACTCTTTTGAATAAAAAAAGAATGTTGGACAGAGAGTTTGGATTTAGATGACGGAGCATCGTGTAAGTGATTCCATCCGGTCCAGGGCTTGTATTGTGCACTTGTAAGAGTGCCTTTTTTAACTCAGTCATCGTAAAATCACAATTATATGGAAAAAAGGAGCGAGTGGAAAAGTTTATCGGGGTACGTTCTGCACGCCTCTTAATCTCGAGGAAACGAGAATTATAAGAGGCTGTACTAGAAACACTCTGAAAAGTTTCACCCAGAATGTTAGCAATTTCGACTGGGGAAGAAAAGACAGAGTTCGATGTTTGTAAAATAGGGAAGGAAAATTCCCGATACATCCCGTTTGCTGCCTTAACCTTTTTCCATAATTGTTTACTGGACGTTGACGAAGTGAGTGAGGACACATATCGGATCCAGGATTGCCTCTGACTCCGACGCCTTACTCTGCGAGCATTTGCTTTTGCCTTTTTGAACGCCAAGAGATTCTCCGTAGTGGGATATCTGCGAAAGATTCCCCATAACTTCCGCTGGTTCTTATATGCTGTCTGACAATCAGCATTCCACCAAGATTAGTAACGTTGGAATGAATGACTTGAAACTTTTGGTATGGATAAATCAGCAGCAGCAATCAAAACATTGGTGACTTCTTGTACATCAGTATCAACACTTTCTGTCTTGACCATTGCATCAGGTATTACAGCCAACTGTGTGAAAAGGGCCCAGTTTGCACGACTATAAGAATACGTAGGTGGGAAGGTTTTTCCTCCCGTATCAGAATCGTGAGAAAGGATAACAGGGAAGGGGTCACTATTATACAGGTCCTTTTCAACAGAAAAATTTAAATTAGGGAAGAGTGACGGTGAGCAGATGGCCAAATCTAATGTGTGAAAGGATCGTGTGGGTTCGTAAAAGTACGTTGGTTCCTCGTGATTAAGCAGACAGAGACAGTGATCAGAAAGCACCTGTTCAATCTGTCTGTCACGAGGGTTCGTCTTCGCACTACCCCACAGAGTGCTATGTCCATTGAAGTCACCAAGTATGACAAAGGGTGCTGGCAACTGATCTACCAGGTTGTTCAAGTCATGTTGGTGGATAACAGTGTTTGGTGGCAAGTAAAGACAGCAGAATGTGATTAGGCTCGTGGAGTGGATTCTCACGGCTACAGTCTGCAACGAGGTATGGAGTGGCAGAGCACTAGATGGAACATCGAGGGATGTAAAAATACATACGCCTCCGGACACAGAGGGTCCGTCCGTGTCTTTTTCGCACACAACCATACCGACGTATCTTTGTTGTGTGACAATATTTCAAGAAAGTCTCTTGAAGTTCTACGCATACTGGATGGTACTGACGTATGATGTCTTTTACGTCATCTGTATGCGATCTATATAGCCACGACAGTTCCAAGAAACCAGGGAAGTTATTTTTTGGGCGAACTTGGCGAAAGGGGCCCTTTCAAGGGATTACCTGCCACTTGTTTAAAATCAGCCTCTAAAAGGCTCTCATCTTCGGATGCCAGACCTGTGACGTAATCCGTGCCAGAAGGATCAATGTCTGTGTCCATGGCATCCAAAGTTTTAGAAATTTTCCGTCTCTGGGATCTTTTGGAGACGGGAGTTGATTCATTGGGGGAATCTTGTTCCCTCGCAATCTTTACGGATGTGTTTTTTGCTGGTTTTTTCTTTAAATTTGTTGTAGTTTTTACACTCATTAAGTCTATTTTTTTATCTTTTCGCGGACGATGTAGTAGAGATGGTTGTTCTTTAATTTTCCCTTTTGTCGCAGACATGGGAGTTGGTGGCTGAGGATTCGATATAGTAGATTTTTTTGAAGAAATGGAAGGTAAGAGTTGCGTTTGGGCAGAGGATGATGTGGTAATAGCAGTAGGAATATTTGTTCTTTGTTTGGATGATAGTGGTGCAAGTAATTTTAAAGGTGGACAGTTTATTTTAGTTATATTTTCATCTGTTTGGGTAGAATTATTTAAAGTAGAGAATTTGGCAGCTTGAGCGTATGTTTGAGATAACTGTGGGACTATTAATTCACGTGCTTCTGGGTAAGAAATATTTTTAGTTGTTTTTATTTCCTGTATTTGTTTCTCTATTTTCCATTTAGGGCATATTTTGGAATCTGATGGATGAGGTTGTAAACAATTAACACATTTTGGCTCTAGATTGCAATCTGTGGAAGCATATCCAACAGATGCACATCTAGAGCAAGTAAGTTGACCGCGGCAGGAAGTTTGTGAGTGTCCGAACCTCTGGCACTTAAAACAGCGCAGAGGATTCGGTATATATGGACGTACTTTGCAATTTAAGTATCCAGCTTTAATGTTTGATGGTAATTTAGGGCTATTGAAGGTTAGAATTAAATTTTTAGTGGGGAAAAGGGATGAGTCTTTTTTTATTGAAATTCTTCTGACCTGGGTAACACCCTGGTCAGAAAGTCCTTCCAAGATTTCTGTTTCAGAGGAAGACAAAAGATCTGGTTCGGAGATGACACCTCGACATGAATTCAATAATTTGTGTGTGTGTGTGAGGAGTTACGGTTAACGGAAAATCTAAAAAGGTTTTAGCCAACAAAAACGATTTACTTTGTAACGCAGATGTAGTCTCGATTAGTAAGTCACCAGATCGTAGTTTTTTAATAGATTTCGGTTCTCCACCTATTCCTATTATAGCTTTGTGGACAACAAAAGGAGATTTTCGTGCCATTTCACAGTTAGGCAATGATAAAATTAAAAAGCTTGAACATTTAGCAACGTTGTCAATAAGAAGGTTGGGTAATCCCGGGCATGAATTCAAAGAATCCATGGGCCGAGCATCATGAGTTGGGTAGGGTGGGATGAGGGTTTTAATAGATGCGTTTTGAGTTTTTTCCTTATTTGGATTTATTTTGAATTTTTTTTTTTGAGAAAGGAGGAGGATAATCCCTTTTGATTTTCAGAGGACTAGTTTGGTAGGGCTAGCCCTAGATTCAGCAACCAGTCGTGGCCTCGGGAGAGCCCCCCGCTCTGCAATGCAGGACCCCATCCAGGCACCACCTGGAACTACAAGACAGGCGGGATTATACACCAGCTGATAACATGCTGGTTAG